>JALJEE010001778.1:0-62440 GCA_023231475.1 Seison nebaliae
TTCAAATTTATCTCGTCATTCGCCTCTTGAATAATAGTATCAACCATTGTCTGCGTGAGATTCTCAGTTGGCAAACTGAGATCGTCCTCCGCTTCTTCATTAGCTTTATTATTTTTTATAGTTGACATGTCAAAAAAAAAAATTTTTTTTCAAATTTTTGAATTTCCTTGAATTATTTTTTTATAAAAATTTTACCCCCTTCTTGATAACTCTTCATGAAGATATAAGGCAATTAAAAAGCTTAAAATTTTAAATTTTTATACTTAAATATCTCGAAAAAAAATTGATAAATTAAAAATCGGAAAACACTACGATGTTTAAAATCATCGTTTTAATATATATGTTAATTCTTAGGAGAAAAAAAAAATGTTCCATGACACACCAATGAGACTTTTACCAACTGTCCGATTACTTTTGAATAGAGAGTTTAATAATTTTTTTATACATGTGATCATTTAAAATCTGACATAGTTGAGCTAAAATTTTGAAATAAATATAATCCTCATAGTTTAAATTTTTGTCGGTCAAAAAACCTAATTTGATTCATCGTTATGGTAACAAAAAATCCCATTTATATATTAGAAAATATTTATATTTCCCTCAGTTCCTTTTCCAACTTTTTAATTCAAGTTCAAGAAATGAATTCAGTTTTTAGTTGTAACAAATTTACATTAAAACCGATTAAAGCAAGGAAAAAGACATCAAGAAGTAATTTGCAATTTTCGGCCAAGCAACGGAACGAAGAATTTGGAGAAGATATTCCAGAGAATATCGATTTAAAATTAAATAATACCTATTATAGTTTCGACAATAAATCTTTATCTTGGATATGTGAAGGAAAAGAATTACCATCATATAATAAACGGGCATCGAATGAAAATTTGACCAAAGCCCAACAGGAAATTATATCAACGAAAGAAGAAAATAATCTCCTAAATATGAAATTAGAAGTCGCACTACATATGATGGCTGAATTAAAAATGGAGCAAGATTTATCCAAATAGGAAATAATTTAAAATTCAATTGCTCAAACTGGGATTATCAATGAAGAAAAATTGACATCTTAATTTTAAATTGTTTATTTTAACTTTTAAAATTATTTTCTGTTCCTTAAAAAAATACATTACTTTCTTCCAAAATATTCATAGGAATATTCCGATTTTAATTTATTTCATCCTCTCATTCGTGATACTCTCATTGTAATAAAATTATATTTCCTGTTTTCACACCTGTCATCTACAATTCGTTCATTAATAACTTATCTTATTCATAAATTATCAGATCATATTTTCCGAGACTACATTAAAAATTTTATTTAAATTTTAAATTTAAACTTTTCAAGATGTTATAAGAAATTGATCTTATCATTATTATGATGTTGAACTAGAGGAAGAGTTTACACATTTAATAAAACATAATAGAAGTTTATGTTTAGTAGATTTAAGAGGTCATTGTTTGAAGTTCTTTATGTATTGTTCATAAATTTTATAATTAATTTTAAACGAAAGATAGTTTGTATATCAGTATTTCAATTATGATTTATGTGACTCTTCCTATTCTGATAAGTTTAATGGTATGTTTAGTTGAAGGAAATAGGGAATCTAATACTCATCGATCATATTATCATTCATATACTAATATAGGAGTATGTCAACGATTTATTAACAATACTGCCGTACTTGGATGTGGTGGTGTATTTCCTAAACGATATGAAGGTTTATATATTCCATTTTTACGATTAGAAATGATGGATTTAATTGTATCGCGATTAAACAGTACGTATCACAAATTTTCAACGATTGCTTTTATTCCAGCTCATCGTGAAATATTTCATCGTCTTCTGACATTTGCCAACACTATTCAATTAAATGGAATTGTAATAGTTTCTTCAATTGAACAAATTGGATATCTGATGGATTCAGATTACTTTGAAAGACTTGAAAAAAACAATTATCCATTTACGATTTCTTTGTTCAATAACGCTTCGGAATATTTTCGACCGGGAACTAAACGATGTTCCAAAGGTGATAGTAATCCAGTGGAATGTCTGTCAATTGATGACTTTCTATTGAAAGAACAAGTCAATTTTCCTGTTTTTTTTATTGAAGATCCAAAAATAATCGACAACATTTCTGTTGATTGTTTCATGTCTAAAGGAATAGCTTCCAAAGAGAAAGTATTATTTCTTGATTGGTTCCAACATCCAAAAGCAGACGAATATCTCAAGAATATTAAAGTTAAAAAAAGGAACACTCTATGTCATGTATGGTTGAAGAATCATCATCATGCAGCTTTACCAGTCAAAAGGACATTGGCGCGTAATGAACATTCTCAAAATATTCAAATATTTTTTTCTAACACAAATATTGAAGAACTTGCCAAGTATTATCCCTGTGCTATTTCAATTCGTATTTTATATAAGAATTATACTTTTAAAAAAGATATTATTGAATTAGATATAGAACCGAATCATCAACGATTAGTTATAATTGTCCCATATAAGATATTTTCAATTTTTAGTGGGAAATATATAAAGAATGATTTAGGAACAATTCGAATGATACTCTCGTTATATCTATTAAAACAAATACCTCCAAATTATGCAATTCTTCTAATGTATATCGGATGTGATATAAAAAGTTTTGTCGGAACACAATTACTTTATCGAATCTTAAACGGCGAACCATTTACTTCGTCAGGATATTCATTAAAAAATATTTTTAATTTGGCAAATATTGATCATATCTTCTATTTGGATGCACCATTCTTTCTCGACGATTATACGAAAGAAGAAAACCTTATCAAATTTAAATCCATTAAAATTTCGTCGAAAAAACGATTTTACCAAAATATTAAAGAATATTCTCCAATCGATTATTTATTTGATTTTATCAGACAAACGACCGATGTTAACCATAAAATGATTTTGACAACATACTATTCTCAAATCAAACATTCAAAACCGATATTCAACGATCATTTTTCATTCGATCTGATAAAAAGTCGAATTCAAATGGCAAGATATTTTTCACAAAAATTAAATTTAGGAAACTCAACAACTTCATTTACAGCTCCATCATTCTTCCGATTGCCTGGAATTTTTATTCAAACTTTTCTCTCTCATTTACAAGGTGAAGTTAAGGCAGATTATGATGATGAGTATATCACAGAAGATCAAAAATTTATCGATATGCCAACTGGAGAAGATGATTTGGATGATTCTCTTTTCTTATGTTTCTTCTTTACGTCTGACTGTTTACAATATCATCTCGTAAAAGAAAAGAAGAAGAAACGGAAGAAATCTTTCAAATTTTTCAAATATGATTCCGATGATAAATGGAATGGAGATTATTTAAGATTAAAAAAAGATTATTATACGGATTTGAAGAATTGGGTTCAAAATGAAGATGATTGGCAATTAAGATCACCAATTCAAATATGGAATGATAAGAACATTGTAGATCAATTAATCAATTATTACAGTTGTTCTTCCGAAATAAAAATTACAAATTATTTGAAAGATGAGAAAATCAGTTACAATTTCAATAACACCAATTGTGTCCAACCATTTTTCATAAAAGATGGGAAAGAAGTATATTCTAAACTATTATACAATAATTCATTTGCAGCACATGAAAATTTCCACGAAATAGATCTGTACGATAATCGTATTTGTTGTTATTCACTAACTCCTCTTAAACTGAGTGATATCTCCTACAAACCGTTAGGAATGAGTGCAATGTCTAAATATGAATTCGGATCATCAACAGTCCTTGATATTTGGATGATGAGTGCGATGGATAAACAAAAATTATTTACTTATATGAAAATATCGAATCCTAGAGAGAAATTAGTCCTTGCTAGCGGTTTAGTCTGGTTACTTGCAATAATGTTGTTCTTTGGAGCTGTTAAATATCTGACAAAATCTCGTTACAGAGATAAACACATACCAATGTAATAATATATTAGTTTTTTCTTTAATTTATCAAATTCAATAAAAGATATGAGTTTTAATGGAAGAAAAAAGCTCTCGAAAAAATTATTTCTCAACTTCTCACTTCGTCAATTAAACGAATTTTATGTTGAGGGAAATTTCTTGGGAACTCGTTTTGAATGAACTCGTTTGAGGTTGTAAGAGTTTTGAAGAGGAGAAATATACTCTACTAAAATGGAATTGATTAATTAACTTTTAAAAATTGAAAGCCAAATATTTAAAACAGATAATTTTCGATAATTTCTTTGTGACAGTTTTCTCATATAATTTGATCAAAGCTGATACTATGGAAACGTATAATTTCCAAAATTTCCGATTTCAGTCTGTAAAAATGATGGTTTTTAAAGCACCTTCAGATTATGATGATAATGATGATGAATTATCCAACTCAGATGATGACAGTAATTTCCCGACAATTCCTAATACGACTAGATCAATTAAGCAGCCTTTATCCAGTTCTGACTCATCAACTACATCTGATTCTGATATTGAGACAAAATCATCACCGAAACATGTAGAATCGGCGAGAACTAAGAGTACCCTCGATGTGATCATGGAGCAAAGAAACAAGTTACCCGCTACGACTCGAACCGAAATAGTGAAAATAGTTGAAGATAGTCCCAGGACTCCAAAGAAACCAATTTCTAAATCGGTACCAGCTACTGGAAGAACCGCTTCCAGTGCCAGTCCGAAACGAAAGAGACATGGTATAAAGGAAACTCTTTCGAAATTGAGATTTAGAAGATTTGGTTCAAAAAAAAATTCTAAAGAAAATATCTCAACAAATCGATCAGATTTGACGCTGAATATACCGGAAACACCGAAAAGTGCAATGAAGAAAAAATCGTCTAAAGATTTCTCATCAAAATCTTTACGATCGATTTCTGAAGATCAGTTGAATAAAAATATTCCCTACGAATATCATGACGTTAATAATGAGAATATATTAAAGTTTTTTCAATATTTCCATAATAAATTTTTCAATAATTTCTTTTTATTTTATTTAGAGAATTTCAGCGATCACTCTCTGAGGAACAGATTCCGAATGTTGTCAATCGTCAATTTCTCAATTCTCATTATCGTGAGAGAGTAATGAGAAATAATGAAATTTCACAAAATGAAATTACAGATTTGTATAATCGATTGAATAACGCTGAATTGAAATCAGAAGACAATTATCGAAAGTTTGCCGAATGTTTACAGGAGAATGCTCAATTGGAGAATCGAATAAGTGAATTGAAAGAAATGCAATCACCATTAGCGAAAATATTTGAAGAGAAATTATTAGAATTACAGAAAGATTATTATTATCAATTGGAAAAGTTTGAGAAGGAGAAAGAGGAAGTGAATGAAGAATTGGCGAAAGAGAAAGGGAAAGTAATTCATTGGAAGAATGAAGTAGTTGGAATTACAAATCGTTATGAAGATCGTGAAGAACGTTTGAAAACGATGCAAAACAAGTTAGACAAATTGCAAAGTAGTCGTTTCAATGAAAATGATTATTTGGATGATATGAATAACAATTTGAAACATATGCAAGAACAATTATTAAAATCAGAGAATCGATGGAAAACTGTCAATGAACAATACGAGAAAGTAATGAAGGAGAATGAAAGATTAATTGTGCAATTGAATAAGAAGAAGAGTGATATGGAACATTATCAGAAGAAAGAACATAAATTGGAAGAACAGATTATTCATTTGAATAAAAATTTATTTGAAATGAAGAATGAAAATGGGAAACAAAGAGCCGAATTATTTCAAGTGAAGAACAAGGAAACGATTCTCTTAAACGAAGCAGTGAAAGTTACGAATGAACAAGTTGCGTATAATAACGCGTCAAATGGTATCGCTCTTGATAAATTACAAACGGAATTGAAAAAAAGTCAAAATATAGCACAACAAGCAGCAATGCAATTACAACGATTACGACAAAATGAAAATCGATTGAACAGTGAAATTAAACGATTACATCACCGTTATCATCAAACAAGAGAAGATCATTCGAGAGAATTACAATCACTCGAAAGTCGTTTAATGTCTTTGAAAAAATCGAACGATTCAATGGAAATGCGTTTCGATAAATTATATGAAGAGAAACGTCGTGCTGATAATACAGTTAGCGAATTGAAGACTGCACTCACCGATTTACAAGAGAAATACAAGTCGAACATGTCAACGAATAAGGAGCATGAATTAAATGTAGAAATTTCTTTATTGAAACAACAAATGACGTTCTTGGAAAATCGTTGTCAAACCAAAAAATCTGATTATGAGAAAGAGTTATCGTGTGCAGAGGAGAAAAATAATTCGTTAGAAGATCAATTGAATGATTTAAAACGAGAACATGATTTAAAGGAATTAACATGGCAACGTATTTCACAGAATGGTGACGAAGATTTACGAAAACAATTAACTCAAAGTAAAGTATTATTAGACAAGCAGAAACAGTTGTCATCAAAATATCGAATGGAATGTGAAAACTTACAAAAGTTGATGAAGGAACATTTAAATCGTTTTGAGAGCGAACGATTATCTTTATCAACTAAAGTGAAGATTATGAACGAACACCTTACAAAGAAATCATTGGAATGTGAAAAATCGAAAAAAAGAATTAAGTCGTTGGAAAATGAAAAGGATCAGAAAGATCTTTCTTTAGAGTCGGCCACTGCGCAAATTCAACAGTTGGGCAAACGTTTAACAGATCAAAAGTTGAATGAATATTTAAGAATACTTAAAACAAATCAAAACGTTTAACGAGAATAATTTGTTTTATTTGTTTTATTTCTCATGATAATTTAAATTTGAAAATAAATTTCAGTTTATAAAAATTAATATTAATAACTATTAAATACATAATTGATGACTGAAACAATCATGAATTAAATGGTTCATAATCGAATTCTCATTGAGATCATCAACATTATCATCGAGTGATCGCTTTTTCTTTTGGTTAATTGTTGTCACTAATCCAGTTAACGTTTGAATTAGTTTATTAGCATTATGTCTAAAACAGAAGAAAAATTACATTAATCGATAATTGGAAGAAGAAGAAGAGACCTTAAAGACATCGATTGAATTGGTTGATCCATATTTCTAGTGATACTCTCCGTATAATCATCGATCGTCTCCACCATATTCTGCGTCTTAATTTCTAAACCATGAACTATGTTTTCTGCCAAATCAACAACTTTCAAATCGCTCGTTCTCAATAGATTCTCTAATACTGCTCGTTCTGCCTCAATCATTCGACCTTCTCGATCTTGTTCGACGAACATACTTTCTAATAATCAATTCAAACAACATAATAGAATTTTAATTGGAACTTTAACAATTTTAACTTATTTTCCGTTTATCAGATGAAGGAGAATATCTTCTATATCTAAACTTATTTAACGTGTGATCGATAATCGAATTATAAGTATTATTCGATTCAATCAACATCTCTTCAAGGAAACATTCCAACGCTTCGTTCGAGTTCTTTTGCAACGACAAAATAGTATCAGCCATCGAATATTGTAATTCTCTGATGTAGTTATAAAACTCATATTTTTCTTTTAACAAATAAAATACTTCAATGAATTCTGTCGTATTTATTCCATAATTATCCAAAATAAATTTATCAGTTAATGAAAATGATTTCGATTCCATCCTTAACATCTTCTTTATCAACGAATTCCATCGATAATAAATGATGGGAAGAAAGAGAATGATGGAAATAAGAATGGTGCGAGTTAAATTAGAAAAATTCATTTTAAGGTAAATTTATGTAACTGTAAAAAAAAACTGGAAATGAAAAGCAAAAGAAGAAAATGAGATTTTTTCGAATAAAATTTTTTTATCATTCTTTCAATTTTAATCTGTTTTTAGCACATTTTTTTAAAATCAATCTATGTCACCAATGTCTTCACATCTACAAATTTCCAGTCTAAGCCACATATTCTATCCGATTCTTATCGATCAACCTCAAATATTCTTTCTCGATCAATATATCGATGCACTTCTTGATGAATTGAGAGGGTGGGGAGAATCTCACTTGCAATTGTTTAGTCACATCAGTTATAATCGAATCGCTTTCCATAATTTTCCTCGATTTCATCAAACGGATAATCGACGCTTCAACTTCATGTTTCCTATCTTCTTCTACTTTCTGATCGATTTCTTTCCTTTCTGGTTCCGTTTCTAATTTATAAGTTAACTAAAATATTAAAAAATTTCCAATTTTTCAATTTTAAAAAATTTTTTCTAACTTGAGTTATTTTCACACGTTTACTTTTACTAACGAAATTCGTATTAACTCCAATAGTTCCTAAAGAGAAATTTGAATATTAGAAAAACTTTTAAGAAATGAGCGAATTTGAAGAGAAAACCATTGTCATCTTTGCCTGTTGAGATTAAGATAGGTTGAGGTTTACATTTCCTTAATGATGTAATGGCTCTCATGATTTCGATACGTTCCAATTTTGTCATTTCTTCCAATTGATCGATTGATAATTGGGAATGTTCGTTAAATAACATTAAGAGAACCATTTGTGAAGTGGAGACACCAATCAATTCATATGTCGTTTCGTCTGTTTTTGGTGCTTTCCCACTTGATTGAGAATTTAATGAGTGAAATTTTGCTGTCATTTCAACTGTACCTTTATCACTTCGAATTGTCAATACTCGTCCGTTATGTTTCTCTAAATAGAAATTTTTAAATTCTGAAAATGCTTTCTCTGCCACTTTTGGCAAAATGACTTTGTCATTTGTTCCTCTTGTTACTGGCCATAATCCGGTAGTGAGAACGCGACAAGAGAATCCTATTGGTAATTCAATATGTTCCTCTTTCAATGCTTTTGCAAAGATCTTCGATGTTGATTCAGATAATGTTATATCTTTAAACATTCCTTCTAATTTCGATGTGAATTGACAACCACATTCAGTTTTCAATTTGGAGATCATACTATTCTCCGCTTCATCATTCAATGTTTTCGAGATGAGTAATCGTTTTCCCAAATGTAATTTATAATATCCTTCGAATGCATCTTTTGCTTCCAAATAACGGAAAAGTATCATCGATTTATTTAAAATCTCTTCCAAATGTTGATCGTTGGGATCGAATCCCTTCACTCCTTTCTTCAATTTATCATCAATGAATAATGAGAGATATTCTGGCGTTCTCTTATTCATATTAATAAACTTTTCAAAATCTCTGTTAATTTGTTGCATAAAAATTTTGTCTTTTTTAAATGATTGTTCGAGAAAGATAGTAAATCGATCACGGAAATCGATAAGAGATTGAATATAAACCACTGGTTCAACTTTCGATTCAGATTTTGATGCTAATTCAATACCTTCCTCTTGAATGTATTTCGACAATGCTTCACACATTGACGATATACCATTAGGTACCGTTTTCAATAACGTGTACATTAAATTTAACATATCTGTATGATTGAACTTCAACATGAAATAGACACCCGAATTTGGCATATCAATAATTTGTTGAAGATGATTACTAATCAATTCTTTCTCTAACACTTTCACAATGAATTGTTCGGTGGATGGATCTAAATATAATTTAGCACGACATTTCTCTTCATCGAAACGTTCGCGAACATTCCTCAAATATCTCGACGCGTTTTCAAATGCGATGTAACGTAATGCTTCTGATCGATAGAATTCTTCAGATTGCTTCAAAAATGGTTCCTCAAAATTTATTCGATAAACATCTCTCGTTTCGATGCCTAATGTCATTAACATCTTACACGATTTGAGAATGACTTCTCGATTAATTCTTCCATTTTTCCTCTCACGATCAATTTGATTTAATAAAGTTTTTGTAAGTGTCGGCGCAATTCGATCATTTCCAATAATATAATTACGAAATAATTTATAGCCGATATGCTCCACCGAATCCAATCGTCGTTGTCTCAAATATTTCTTATCGAGATACATGAGAATATCTTTAATCATTCCCAATGACATTTTGTAATTGTGAAATGATTCGTTCAATTCTTGAAGGAAATTCTTCGAATTTGTCGTAATCATTTTCAAAATTTTCGGACAAACTTCTTTCAACAAATATTCTTTAATTGTCGTTTGTAATCCATTATACAATTTATCACCAGCCTTATTAATGACCATGATATAACCATTACGATATAATGTCTCGAAACTGAGAAGATCATTATTCTGATTTAAAATCTCACGAATCGCCGTTTCCAATATTTGCCATTTTTCTTCAATTTTATCAGCTGTTAAAAGAGGAGGTCCGAATGGAATATTCATCGATCGATCACCACCTCCAATTGTTGAAATTTGTGATAATGGTCGATTATTCGTCTTCGTTTCTGACATCTTCTTTAATGATCAGTACGATGAATTGTATTGATCGAATGATAATTGTCGAGATATTTCAATTTATCTGGAGACGGAAAAAAATGAATAAAAATTCTTTCGAAGAATTCAACACGAACAGAACGAAACGAATAGTCTCATTCAAATGAAAATAGAAAGTTGAGATTAACTCGTTAAGTCGAATGAAAAATACAAAATAAAAATTCCTATATGAAATCCAATAGCTACAACTCTTTTTCTTCCAATAACATACAATCGTATTCTGTTAATGAAAATATATGAAAGGAAAATTGGAAGTTATCGAAAATCAAAATTAATTTTTAAAAAATTTTATTTTTACATGAAATTATTTATCATGAAAATTTTGATTGAAAATTTAAATAATATTCAAAATAGTGATAAGAAGAACTTTCTAAATATTTGCATATTCTCAAGAATTCTCAAGACTCTTTTTTTTTAAAAAAAGAACAAATTATTAGTAAATTTGGTAAAATTTTTAATTTTCAATTTTCATTAAATTACATAGAAAATGATAGAATGACCATTAATAAACATTAAAGGAAAAGATTTAACTAAAGAATAATAAACAAAAGAAGAATAAGGTGTGATGATTAACCGATTAATTATTATGAGCTGAATCGAAAGGAAGGTCTCTGACTTATAATGACTTGTTAATGAAATTGAATGTTAGACAAAGATGAGAAAAGTTTTAAATAATTAGAATGTTTTTGAGAAGGATGATGATGAGAGAATTGAATATTTTGAGGGGGTAGAAAGAAGCAATTAAACAAATTGATTGCCTTCCTCACCGAATAAAAAAGAGAAATAATCTTTACATATTATTCGCCATGTCCATCTTTCATAGAGAATTTACTTGATTCTACTTCTCAAGTTAAAATGAATGCTTAAAATTCAAAATATAATTCTTCTCAAAATACTTTGTAAAGTCGTCCCATCAAAAAACAATTTATAATTCACTTTTCTAATTCTAATTATTACGTATCATAAATTATGTAATATGTTTGTGTTGTAAAATGTTGAAATGTATCGAAAAAAAAATTTTTATTTTTCTCAAATTTTTCGATAATAATTAACTTCGAACTTCTCTTGTTATTGTTGTTGTTATTATTAGTATTATTTCATTAACAAATAAAAAAGGGAATATCTGTAAGGAATGATTTGGATGAGGGAAGACAAATGAATTTTTTTCCCAAACAATTCTATTATGATAATTCTTTTTTAAATAAGATTAAATTATATGTATATAATAATGATGATAATGTTGGATAGAATAGATGATTGGATTGACTCTCAATTCCGAGAGGCTAACAATAAAGAAAGTTGAGAGGAATTTAGTTTAAATAAAACAGAAAAAATATATGACAAGATCAAATGAATTATTGATTCTGCAGTTGTTGCGAGAGCCATTCCATTGCTTCATCTAATCCTGTTCCTTCGGTTGCCGAAGTCTTAAATATTTGATACTTTCTATTCTTCAACGCTGGTAGTCCTACGGCGTTCGCTACTTGAGCTACACTCATTGCTCCTTTTAGATCTTGCTTATTTGCTAACACACAAAGAACAGCTGATTTTAACTCTTCTTCCTATTTCAAATGGCAAATTTAGTAATAGAAAGAATAAAAAACAATAAAAATTCTCAACTTGCAACATTGATAGGAGTTCTTGTTTAGAAATGCCCATTCGATCATGATCTTGACTATCAACAACATAAATGATAGCATCTGTATTTGAATAATAACATCTCCAATAAGGTCTTTAAGAATTCCAATGAGATTTTTAAGATAAATGATAAAGAAAGGGAAGTAGTTTAAAAAGTCATTAACCGAATACTCGTTTGACCTCCAAGATCCCAAACTTGAAACTTTAGATTTTTATAAATAACCGTCTCCACATTAAAACCGATCGCTTATTTCAAAAATTAAATTCATTATTAATAAGGAGAAGTTGAAGAGGAAAAAACTTGGTATTGTTGTTACAACTTCTCCCACTTGCAATCGATAAAGAATGGTCGTTTTACCTGCACCATCTAATCCTAAAATTAATATTCTTCGTTCTTTCGGTCCAAACAATCCCGTAAAAAAACTTAAGAGATTTCCTTTAAGAAGAAATTTGTATAGATTTTGAGTGTAGAGAATTGAAGAGCGAACCCATTAGTATGAATGTGATATGTTTATTTGATAAATGAGGAAATTTGATTGAAGTAGATTAAACAGAATTGTTATTGGCAGTCTTTTATGATTAATTTAAGTGAAAAATCGCAGATAAAAATTATGAATTCATTAAACTTCATTCAACGAATACAACTCATCAAACAACCAAAAAATGATTTTGTTGTTAAGTAAATCATAGTTCAAGATATTTAGATGAGCAAAACAATTACTAAGAAAGACTTAATTTTTTTTCTAAGAAATATTCAAATGTTGTAGCTGAAATTATATTTGTTCTATATTTTATTGAAATTTTAACATGGTCTTATAATCTCTCTTCTATTACACGATTGACCAATCTTCAACAAATTGGATGCATCGTCAAACGATGAATAACGTTAATTCAATTGTTTATTAGATAGAAGGAGAAATTCTGCATTATTCCTTTCTTTCATTCATTTATCCATCGATCACTTCGTTCAGGAAAGCAATATTTTTCTATTACAATTTACGTCTCTATCGGCTTAGTTGAGAGAATATTTGAATTGAATATATTTTTATTTGTAGTTTTCTCACTATTTCTCTGTCAGTTATGTCGTGTCAAGAGTCATCTTATTGATTATGAGATTAATTTTTTATTAATCTCATAATTCATTAGAATTGTTAGAAGAAATAATGGAAAATGATTAATAAAAATATTTTGTCCATCCTTAAAATATTTTCATTTTTTTAATAATGTAAAAGGACGATTAATAAAATCAACGAAAATGATTGTCATAACAAATATTGTATCTCTATCGATAATGTGTCATGTAATAACGTTTATTTATTAATTTTATAAATAATCAGAGATGGAGATGTTTATGAGACGAGTAAGAAGAAAATGGACATCTCCCATTAGGACAGTTGGACATTAAGTTGGCCTAGTAGAAAGAATGAGATGAATGAGATGAATTGTCTTGTATAAAAGGCTTATGTGATGTGGGTATGATGCATATGGTCGATAGAGAAATATTTGGGAAGAAGGACTATTATGTGGGGAAGAATGAATGTTTGAATATAATCGCACGCACATACCACATAAGAGAAATATGTTATGTACACTCCTTCAGCTTATACATCTAGTAAAATGAGGGATGTCTTTGTGTGATGGGTGAGGAGGAAGGGACTACATAGTGAAATGTTTGAATCTCTAACGACCAGAAATATCTGTATTTCTTTTTTAAATCTTCGTATAAGTATATTAGTGGGAGATAGAATGAGATGACGAGTAGATAATTGTTGAAGTCGAAGCTTTCCTTCATGTTGGGAAGTGATGAGAAATATTAGGAAAAAAACAATTTTTTTGATATAAATCGAATTTATTCAACGTATAAAAACGAAGAAATTAATTCTGTTTTTATGGTTAGACAAGAATAACGTTCGTTCAGAATATTCACACCGATTGATAAGTGAACGAGAAGTTTATTGAGAAGAAGAGTTTTCATAAAAAAGAATATCATCAATCAGTATTGGGAGGACAAGAATTACGATAAAAAGAACGAATTTCATTAGAAGAGAATGGGAAGATTACTTATAAAGAATCCATCAGCAGATCTCGTTTATTCTTGTCGTCAATGTAGTACACCGTTAGCATTGAAATTGGATATCATTTCAAAAGATTTCCAAGGACAAACGGGTCGTGCCTATTTATTTAAAGATGCTATCAATTTGGAATTTACGGAAATGAAATTGAAAGAGATGGCGACGGGACGACATTTCATTCGTGATGCAAATTGTAAATTGTGTAAGAAGAATGTGGGATGGTTCTATGAATATGCCGTCAATATTCGTGAGATGTATAAAGAGGGTCGATATATTCTGGAATTAGCACGAATTTATATCACATCATGGCCGAGACGTGATCATCGACGTTCATGGATGCATCATACGGCTGATAATAATAATGTGAGTTGGAGTACGAATAGTTTGAATGAAGATGATCAACATGAAATCATTTTACAAAATATTCAACGTTTAATCGATCCTACAGCACGTGATGCAAGATTAAGACGTTTGAATCATTTGAATTTTTTACATCGACACGGAGTTCCATCATCATCTCCACGACATTCATTCAATTCTTATTTGAATGTCGATAATACATCATCATCATCATCATCTACTTGGTCATCCACATCTGGCACATCCACATCATTATCGAATACATCGACATCATCCGGTGCCGGATCAACATCATCAACGACAGGATTCCAACCGAACCCTTCAAGAAATAGATCTAATAATAATAATAATAATTTATTTGATTTTGAAAATACAATAATTATTGCAACACCACCACCATCATCTGCAATTTCTTCATCATCAACATCATCATCATCATCATCATCATCCTCCTCCTCATCTTCTGCAGTTGCAACATCAGTAATTCCGTTAACTGCTTCTATATCGTCATTCGTTCCACGATTTACATTTCTTCGTCGAAGTAACAATGTTGGAAATTCGACATTTATTCCAATTACTCCATCTGTCAACAATTCATCTTCAACAACATCACAACCATCATCAACTACGTCATCATCATCATCATCATCATCATCATCATCATCGTCAGTTTCTTCATCAATATCATCATCAATTCCCACACAACATGTAGGCTTCTTTAATGGAGTGAGTCGGGCAGCAACTGATTTAAATCGATATGTGGAAGAATTGTTAGGAACGACTGATACATTTCTTCTACATCCACCATCATTCACTATCGATGATCGTATAACAAGTTTAATCGATACATCTCCAAATGTCACTTCTCGTACACAACAACAAAGAGAGTCGATGAGTCAACAACAAAACTTTTTTGATATCGAAATGGAAGATGATGCATCAACACCAACCACATCCATTAATGAAACACCCATTGATCATGTTGATGATAATACAACTCTCACTAATACTAGTAATGAGAACGATAATAATATAACGAGAATCATTGCAACAACAACAACAACCACTAACAGTAGCAGTCAAACAACAGGAAGGTCATCCAACAACCACAATTCGAATGAACGAGTAAATCAGAATGATAATTTATTTCGAATTGATAATGTCTCCTCATTGAGGGTGGGGAGAATTCGTCGTGATACTAATCCAATAATATCTTTAGTCACTAGTACTGCAAGCGTACTGGAATAACATTTCCAATAACACTTACAAGAAAACAAATGAATGGAACTTGAATATTCAATTTTTCCTTCATTTAATTTATGATGTTTTTTTTAACAGATTTCAAAACAATCTAATCATCACATTTTTCTCATGGAATATTTTTGAAGTGTGAATGAAGAAACAAGATTTAAATTCAATCCTTTTACTTTTTAATCCGATCTATCCAATTTCATCATCTTCCTTTCCCAAAGGAAAAAAAAAGGAAGAGTTTTTAAAATTTATTTAGTTCAACATATCAATTCTTATCAATTATTCACATTAAAAAACAACAACAACAACAACGACAAGAAAAATAATATCACAGAAAAAAAAGCAATAATAATAATTATTATGAGAGTAAGAATAATATCGATTATTTCTCATCATTCATCGTTTTCATCAAAACAATGATCATGTATTAGAATCATATTCAGAAAAAAATTTAATTTTATTTCTTTCACTTCTCCTTCACGGGAAAGGATATCAGTAATTTATAAAACAGTTTCTTTAAAATCTTTCGGATCATTTCAATTTAGCTTCAAATATCATCACACTTCATTGATTTCGTCAAATCTTCTTCAATCGTTTTATTATGTTCACTAATTTATCAATAAACAACTCTTTTCCCATAGCAAATTCTCCATATCTGGAAGATCATTCACTAGAATTCCCAATACATAGGGAATCATACAATTCTTTAATTGATTTCATAATTATATCGATAATTTATTTCAATTGGTATGAGGATTGTTAATAGAAGAATTCATGAAAGTTTAAAAAATAAAATTTTTAGAATACGAAAAATAATTATAGAAATATTTGAAGTAAATACAGTAAATAATAAGTAAATAAGCTTAAGAAATCTTTTGGGATATGTCGAACATTATTAGGAATGGAAGCAAATACGATTTTCATATTTTTATTATCGTTATTGAACTAAACATAAGATTAATTGCCCTAATTTATTTCCATTCAAGTTTATGATATTTTAAAAGGGAATGTCATGTTATAGAGCCTTTTCAAGTGGTCATTTTATGAAAATTCACAAGAGAATTATCGAGTATTCAATTATCAACTTTCTCAAATGAATTGTTCGTATTTAGAGATGTTACTAACTGCTTAAATATTCGTTATGTTAAAATTTCATTTCATATTCGACAAACGATTGAAATTAGTTAAACGAAATATATAACTAATAATAAACGAATAGTTAAATAATAATTTGGAGAAATGTTCCAACTATCCTTTCTCAAAAGGCCATTTTCTTTATTGTCGAGTTAAAATTATCAGTGTTTAATCCATCGTTTAACAAGTATACGGTGAAATAATTTATATTAGCTTGGTACATACGACAAAGGTCAGAATACATGTGCAAGGTAAGAATTTTTGTTGTTATTGGCAATGTCTGAAATATCATTCAACCAAAGAGACTTTAAGAGAAGAATAATTTAAATATTAAACGATTATCGATTGATGAGTTTTGCTATTTATGAAATTGAGTGCCTATCGATAAGAATTTGGTGAACTGACAATTTGTGAGTAGATTATTGGAGTTACCATTCTAATTATCATACGACCATAGAAAGTTTCCTAGATATCGATAAAATTAATTGGGAAAGGAGAAATATATAGGTCGTTACCATGACAACTAATTCAACTTTCATGTATATTACAGTCTCTATTCGTTTGTTCCCTGATGTTTTATGTTTATAGTTGTGTTCTCTTTTATTAAAATCAGATAGACATATATTAGTTAATATACAGATGAAATAATTCTATTAATTCTTTTATCCGCTTCGACCGAGTTCACTCTTAAATAATTTTCATGTAAACTATAATGAATTGTGGATATATATTCATCAACAAACACCCGAAAAAGTCTTCGTGCATTGGAAAAGGAGAAAAAAAAGGTTCTTCACAGCATACAATTTCTCACAAAAATGGAAAACGAAATGAGGAACAAATAAATAAATTGTTCGAATGTTTTTCATTCCTTCGAGCCGATGTGCATTCGGAACAGGAGAAGTTCGGAAAGAAAAGTGCTGTAAGAGATTATATCATTAAATTTTTCATTATTTAATTATTTTTTTTTCATCGGCATTTCTCCTTCTACCTGAAATTTATGTGTGCATGATTATATCATATTTCCTGAAATATTCATTCTTTCTTGGTATATTAAGTTCTACTGAAATCGATAAATGAAATCATTTAAATGTAAATTTGAACTTTCCTCCATTCTCCTTCAATTCTTCTTCAAATATTTCATTAAAAGAATTTCATTGAAATAAATGTTGCATTTGATTTCTCATAATGAGATTATCGAATATATTTCAACCATTTGCATGATCAAATAATATGGATGTTGATATTCTTCTTTAATCAAGCACGAATAATTTTAATATATGTTCATATATAATTCACTTATTTTTAACCATCATTTCTCTTCTAGAATTTCTTTAGGAAAAAGGTTGATAAATAAAAATTTCAATTTCTCTTTAAACCGTTTAGAGATATCTTGAGAAGTTGAATTGTATGATCAATTTTATGAAGATTACCATTAAATATGAGCGAAAATCAATTTAACGAGAATCATGAAGGATATATTCCTACGAAGTCGATAAAAGTCTTGAGAAATGGCGATTCATATTATCGTGGAAAGAAGATAGTTGTCAATCAAAAGAAAATGAGAAATTGGAATGTTCTCCTCGATGAATTATCAGATACATTAGAAGCCAAATTTGGAGCCGTTCGCCGATTATATACTCCAATTAATGGAACAAGAGTTCGCCATATAACTGATTTGGAAGATAAAAAGATTTATATTGCTGCCGGAAATGAAAAATTTAGGAAATTAAAGTTTTCTTTAACCAACTTTTTGATGAGAGAAATTTGAATACGATCAATTTGCAGTTATTTGGATATCGATAGTGGGAAATTGGTGAATGATAATAATCTATTGAGACCTGTCAATTATCAAGAATATTGGAATTCCAGTGGAAGTAAAGCTGTACAGTTTACACCTTCTAACATCGTCTTATAGTTAGTGGAAATCATTTGAATTATAATTATTTTTACACTATATATTATTTTATATAATAGTGTCCATAAGAATGGCGATCCTTTATTTGTACCTGCAAGAATTCTGTTGAGACAACGAGTCATCGATCAAGGTATGTTACATGTTCTAGATGAAATTAATGAAAAACTTCGTTTGCGCGGAGCTGTTCGAAAGTTTTTTTTTAATTCTTTCAAATGATAAATTCCGTTTTCAAACATACTTTATAGACTTTATACGACGGAAGGAGATCCAATTCGTAATGTGTCTCAATTAGAACATAATGCCTATTATGTAGCTGTTGGGAAAGGTGATCGATTTCGTCAATTCAGTTACTCCTCTCAACAAAATAGTCAACGAGGATCCTCTCCAAAGAAGTTGAAAATTCATAATCAAATTACATTATAAAAATAAAAATGTTTTGATATAATTTCAGCAAAAGCCAAAACGGCAGTGCACCATTCTCTGATAATAATAGTCGGAAATCAGTTCAACGATATAATGATGGGTTAAAGCTTATACTTATTAATTATAAGTTCATGAAAACACTTGTGAATATAGAGAAAGTATTGAAATCGAAGAGAGATCGGATTATACGATCGGATCGTCAAACGCAACACCACAATACCCAAGCTCTCATGGATCGTTGAGAAAGCAGAATCATACACAAGACTCAACTAGGAGAAAGTTTTAACGAGATAGTTTTGAATTAAATTAAATCGGAAATTTAGTTCGGAGAAAAGGAAAGAAGATCCGAACGAGAAGATTTTCAAAGGAAAAAATTCTCATGAATCGAATGGAAAGAAAAAACGTGCCGTCGATAAAAGTTTGATATTGATGGAATTTTTGATGGAATTTTTGATGAAATTCAATATTCTACTAAAGATGATGGTGTATTTAGTGGAGCGAAGCAGAAGGATAGTAAGGCAAAAGAAATCGATGAATCAGAAGATTTGAAACGAAAAGAGAAAGAACGAAATAAACCAGCAGAAGAATTGGAAGTTAATTTTTAAATTTCTAAATTAATCAAATTGAAAATTATTGAAAAGGATAAAGGAAAATCGGATGATCATAACGAGAAGGTTTTTCATTCATTCTCTTCATGGACTTTTTATTAATATTTTCCACTATCATTTCTCATTCACAAATACCTATTTCTAAAATTTCATGTACTTTATGTTCATCTGAAATTCCCCCTTATCCAATTGTGTTGTCTTTAATATCAATCCTATCTTAAATCACCACCGCTTGTGCCATTACATCATAATACATCTCTTCTCTAAAAATCGAGAAGATACGAGACGAAGTTCACGAATATTTATCTGACATTAGTGGTCATGCAATAGAGGTTTACCCAATTTCCATAAATTTATTTTTTCCTTAAACAAAAATGCACTTGATGTTCCGGTCAGCTAAATTTCACTCGGTTCTTTCAAGAAAATTATCGTTTGTCGATAAAAGAAAAATTTTTTTGATTTTATGATTAATCATTAATTTATTCATTTCATCGATAGAGACTGTCGGGTAGATCAGAAACGGAGAAGGTTAATTTTTAAGAATTCCCTTAAATCGATTCATTTTCATCCAACTTTAAAAAGAAGAGACCGGATAGTATGAATCAGTACAAAGTCCTCCCACCAATATCATCACCCACTCAAAAAGAAGTTAATCTTTTGCTCAGTTAACAATCGATTAATCGTGTTGAATGTTCTAAGGATGACGCAGCGAAGGTAATTCAAAGGAATTATCGAAAATATAAGAAGAATTGAGTGACGTAATAGACGAACAAATGTTTGGAAGAATCAATCAATTATTTATAATCCCTTTCAATCAATAACCACCAATATTCGACTCCGATTTATTATAATAAACAATTCATTTTACTAATTTCTTTTGCTTATTATTGAACAATTCATTCTCATCTTATTCTTCTTTGTAAGAATTTTTCATAAAAAATATTGTGGTTGAAATTTTGCTAGTTCTATTCTATACGCTGATTGATTGTTCTGATTGATCGAGATAGAACTGTTTCTCAGGAAAAAAAAATCATATGATTAACTGTTAGAAAATATCAGGAAATTTTTCAGCTTTCGATATTTAATTCATTGTCTGCTAAAGAGAATTGCATGAAGTTAGTAATGAATAGAAAGCGGAAAAGGTGAATGATTTGATTGATTGCAGACGACAGTTTCCTATCGTCCTGCTCTAAATATAAAAGAGTTGAACTAAACAAATCAATTTGTATTCGTTTTCTCATTCAATTCTACGCATGATGATGAATATTAGCCAACTCAATTTTTATTAGTTTCGATGAGAACCTTTAGTTTCTTTTTTCAAGTTACCACAATTTTATTGTTCCTATTATTTCTTTCAATTTACTTTTTTGATGCGGAATCTAAAAGTGTCAAATAAGAATATGAATTAGATGGAATATTGCTGTCATCAATTATTAGAAGAATGATGTAATATGGAGAAACAATTCCATTCGATGTGGACAAAAGCGATTGATAATTATTTGTTCAAATTTCATTTGGCTTCTCGATTAGTAGGAAATAAAAGAAATTGGAAAAAGAAGAAATGGAAGAAGAATTGTGAAGAGAGGTGAATGAAAGAACGATTGAAATGAGGAAGCTGAAATAGATGGCAGAAAACATCATTCGGTTTGCAAGAACCATTGATAATAGGTGAATACGTCGGAAAGAAATCGACAATTTTTTACGCTAAATAATTTTCAATTTCGGAAATTGAAATTCGTTTAGTTGAAAAAAAAAATAACAATTTTCATTCTCTAATTTCTTCCTTATACATTCTGACATTGATTGCTAATCTGTCTCTTTTATCGTATATGGAATTTGTTAAGTATTTATTCGTTTCACATAAACAAATATTTCTCTTAATCTCACTGCTTATGTTCGAGACGGAACGGAAGAGAAATTTATTAGTTTTCTAATAATCATATCAACTTATATTGTACGTTATATTCCTTGAATTATGTAATCTTATAATAATTATACAGTTTATGAGCAGAAATTATATGATGGAAGCGAGATGCAGTTCCACAAATAATTTCCACTCCTTATGATTCTCGAATGAATTTACTTTTACTACATATCTTCTAATTAATCTTATGTTCCCTTATTATGAGCAATAGATTTTCTTCATTTTTCTTTTTAGGATTTACTGGTAATTAAATGTATATGTCGATTTCCATTTAATCTAGAACTAAAGTGTTTGTGGAAAATGTAGGGAGAATAAAATGAAATAGTATTGATATAATTTCATGTAGATATGTAGGTAACTAACTGAAAATTGAATGGATATCATACTATGATGGAAAATTTATTTGATGTTTTCAATTTGTTAGAATGTTATTATCATTAACGTAGTATACATATGTACACAAAGAACACTTCCGTTTAATGAAATGTCAATAAATGAGCAAATTGCATAATTCCAGTTGAAGAAGAAGAAAAAGAAGAAGAAGATTTGTATTGGGGAGAATGCCATCATTTAAAAGGAAAAGTATACTATTTGCTGATGGAAGATTTCTCATTTAAATAGAAGAAAATCTTAACTGAAAATTGATGGTTTCTTCTCATTCGGAAATATAACATTTGAACGCATATTACATCAGATGAAATACATCAGATGTAGATGTATTGAATGAATACTATTCATTTCGATTAAGTAAACATAGTACTCCGCTAATTTAAGACATGAAAGATAACAGTATAATTCTCAATTTAATTGATGTTACAGAAGAATTGATTATGAGTTTATTATTCTAATTAACCCATTAAAAATTTCACATCTTCTTCCATCATCATCTTCCTTTAGCATCATATCCTAAATAAATTGTTGTTGTTGTGCATATATGGAATGAATAGCTGTATGATTTGATATTATGTATATCAATCGATATCGATGTGCGCATATCTCATGTGCATCAGATATACGATATGGCATATATGAAGTTTTTTTTATCTGTATATCCTCATTGGTATCTCATCAACACGAATGGAGGGGAATGTTATGAATTAATCATTTTGCCTTCCGATATGAAGAAATGCAGATCATTCCATATTTGTCGGTCTTATGATTGACATGATCTTTGAACTTGTTTCATTTTCTTCTCAATCTCTACTCTTTTTGCTCCAATTTCGCCTGCTTCCATTTTCACCGAACGAATATATCTAATTTATATCTCATTCCTCTCACTAATGAGATTTCAGAAGAGTTTCATTTAGTTAATACTCATCATTAAATGGAGAGACTAATCGTATTCGAACGAAAATGAAATTATTTCTTTTATTCTTCTTCATTCAATTCCATTGGGGATATGGTCGTCGAAAACGATCGGTGGACGAAACAAGTTACTTTGTGATCGAAACTATCGAAGGTGATGATATTACATTACCATGTATGATTAGACATCGTCGAAAACAATTACACGTTAATTCAACAACTAACATAGAATTCACCTTAATATTTACCCGAAATCTTTTAGGTTGTCTGGCAATATTATGATACATTTAATCAACTATTTTTCCTATCAACTGGTGATGAAGAGAATAAGAAATTTCTTTCCCTCTCAAACGTTCGACACAATGACAATTTGAATAAATTTCTCACAGAAAATATTCCTCAAACGTTGACCATTGGTCTTCAACAATTAAATGAAGATCTTCGATTACAAATTGCTCATCGGAAAATTCAAAAGGTTTTCTCCCATTACTTAACAATAAATTTTTTTACGAACATTCTAGACTTATCGATTAGCTAAAAGGAAAACATATTTGCCAAGAATAAGAGAGAATTTTTTGGATTATGACGAAACGAATACGATGTTCAGTACTCGTCCAACGACTATTATAGAAGATTGGAGTCTAAAAATGAGAAATGTCAAATTAAGTGATACAGGTGTATATCTGTGTAAATTGAGTAGTATGCAGTTACAAGAGAAACATATTATTATTCTGAAGGTGAATCGTTAGTTGAATTTTCTTTTTTCGCGCACGAATAATTTAATCTCTGTTAATTACTTGTTGACAAATTTACTTGTAGCGAAATTGAATTGTGAAGATGAAAGACATCGGAAAGGAATGGAGATTAATTGCCGAGTAAAATTAGATGAAAGGTATTTTGATAGATCGTTTTCATGGAAGTTCCATGAGAATCCTCGTCGATTAGATGCTGACAGTTCCTTCGACAAATTATCTCAAACATTGATGCCAATAGTGAAATGTTCAGCCAATAATCAAACAATCACCAATCGGCAACATATGAATATGATATTCCGCATGTTAACTTCCAATCTCTCCACCCAATCTTCGTTAAATGGTGGAGTTCACCGAATCAACACGGAAATGGAAATGACTGATACATACGAAATTCGCTCAACTCTCAATGCATTATCAGTGAGAACGGCGACTGATATAATTGATGATCGTTTGATTGATCCACAATCAAAGACAATTATCGCCCAAATTAAAACACGAATGAACAACAGAACAAAAGAGATAATTATCGGAATTAATATTACAAATGTTCAACCGACAACTATTCTATGCGAAATGTACAATCAAAGTAGACAGTTCTTCCTAGATCATTATCCGATTGATGTCGAAAATGAAGATACGAATTCTATTTGGTATTTGTATAAACCGAATCAACAGAGACGTTTCGATTATCGTCGTCAAAAACAGGAAAGACATTTGCTCCATCGACAACAACGTCGTTTGGGAACAAATGACCACTTTCATTCATCTTCCGCTTCAACAATCGTCATTTGTATAGTTCTATTTGTTCCGTCATTCTATTTATTGTTAAATTGAATTCCATCAATTATTTACCTCCTTCCTTTTTTTTAATTATCGAGAGAAAATAAACAGCTTCTTCTCTTACTATTATTCAATCGGTCTTCCAATATCAGAATCTCTCAAAACTTTCTTTTCCATTTCTATCATAATTCTCGTACAATTCAAATAAGAAATTTGAAAATAATCGTCACACTCATCCTACTTTGCAGTTGTGTATAGTTTACTTTTCTGACTTGTAATTGGAAACCAATTTACTATTTCTTTCTATTTAAAACCTTATTTCGGGAGAAGACAGAAGCAACCTAGGTGTAATAGATAGACAATGTATGGTTGCTTGCCATTGTTGTTATGTAAGATTGAAAAGTAAACAGGAGAAGGAAAACATGAAATGAAGAATATGGTGAATTGTTTTCATTCCATTCTTATACCATCATATTGATTCTCCTACTATTATTCCATGTCTGATGATTTGAGTCGAATACAGTTGATTGAAGAAGTGAGTCGAACATAAATGATGATGAAACCATATTCCAATCAAGAAAAGTAAAAGCAGAAAAGTTGAAGTATAAAACAAATGAAGGTTATTGGTAAAACAAATATTTTCATTAAAACTCTTTGACGTATCTGACTTATAGGGGGAAATATCTGTTCTCCATGAATCATCAATAATATAAAGAGTATTCATTTCATTTTATTTTAATTCAACATTCTCCTCTATAATAATTATGCAACAATATCTGATGCTTCAATTCGACGAAAAAAAAACCACAAGTAACATTGAAAAGAAAAAGTATATTCGAATGACGTTCCTCTTTCTGCCATATGGTTATTAGGAGATTAATAATTGAAATTAATATTTTATAAATATGATAGCAGTACTCTGTTTTCTGCAGTTACCTTTACATTTCTTCGGTAAGCATCGCCATTTTCTTTTGTTTTATTTCTCCGCATAAATTAATGAGCTGCACAACGGTGTATCTGTCGTTTGAAGCGGAAGTTTAAAAGACTTTATTTGCTATTGATGGTGTTTCGTAATGTTGTATGAATTTCTTCTTCTTCTTCTTCTGATAAATTAAATTTATTTCTTCATAATTTTCTTCCTTCATTTGTTGAACATAATCGTCGATTAATTTTTTTTCATCTTTCTTTTACACTTTTTTCGCTGACGAAAAAAATTCCTTCTTTTTTCATAAAAGAAAAAGATTCTCAATTTATCTATGCAATAAATTAAGGAAAGAAAATGATGATGGGAAAACTGAAGTTTCTTTTTAGTTAATCTTGTAATCATTCTCTCGTCTGTGTTAAGCAGGTTCCATTTTTCGACATATTTCTTTCATTCCATTAATCGATATGCCATCACAAATCATATCGATCTAATCGAAGACAATGACATGAAAGTAGATAGAAATGATTCTTATCTTTTCTTTTCGACAGATGCAAACGAAAAAAATGGACAAAAGTAGAGTACAGTCCAAATCATACGAAACAAATTTCCACATTTGTATTCTATTCAATTTCTGCAAATGGAATCGTTCTTTTCACTGTTTTTCCCATTTTGACAGTCAACCGCCAACATGAATAATGATTATCTTTTCCTAATCTCGATAAGTTTTGATTATTTCTCCAATTCTATTCACAAAGAAAGTAGAACATGAACGAATTGAGGAAGATTAAATATGTTTAATAGATTATTCTTTAACGATTATCACTTTCAACTCGGAAGAAGTCTCATTCTTTTCGGAGGAGAAGATTGAGAATTCAATTTTGTTGCACAGCCAGCTGTTCACTATTTCCATTTGATTAGGGAAATATGTAGATAATTTAAATATAAAATCTGTCTTAACCAATATTTCTAATTCGTGATCATTTCGTGCATTCCTATTCCGTATCCAATCCATTACTACTACTAGTCAGAGGTTTCTTTAAAAAATCCCAACCTAATCATGAAGAATAGGAAGTTGTTGGTTAAAGTCATATAGTACAAAAGATTTTTAGAATATTACCTTTTTAGGAGGGAAATTGAAAATTTTCTTATTCTTAAACATATCCTCACCACATAATCAGAATAACGAGTTGTGGTAGTCTACAATGAATGAATGTGGGAAGAAGTGGATAATAAGGTATTCCAGCAAGTTCAAGGACCTAAATTAAGACATAGTAGTCTTCAACCACCCAACTCTAATAAAGAAAGAAGAAGATGATCATTTCGAATCAATAGACATTCGAATCTCAATGATGATAAGTGTGAAAGAGAAAATGTGTATATTTATTGTGGATGCTCGAATTCAATCATTAGTATCACTCTTATTTTCTATTTTCGTCTCCTTTAATATCATTGTGATCGATTTTCATCATCCACCACAAACACCATCATTTTCGATGTACAAAGAAATAATTTTTTTTATTAAAAATTTGAGACGTAATAAAGAATTGAATGTTGAAAAATTTTAAATTTTAAATTATGATATGTCATAAAATAAATCATAATGATGGGAAAGATTTTGAAAGAAATCTTAAAATCTCTTAAAGTAACTTAAGAATTATACAAATCTTATGAGTATTATGTATTATCTCAAAAAGGAATGAAACTAAACTGAATATGTTTTTAATAAGAATAATTTCGTAATCGTGTCTTATTATCCGATCTTATGTTTAGTATCATGATAATTCTATTAGAATCTAATTCATCTCCCAATTATTTGTAAATTCAATCTGTTTTAAGATAATAATTTTTTTATCTCATTATTATCATGGTAATGGTACAGATCTCGAACAATACGATGGTAGGGTAGTCGGATTATTAAGTCGAAATAGAATAATAGTAGTGGTGGCAGTATGATTGATTATTTGATGGAATCTTATCAGAACAATTATTTGTCTAAATATATTTATTATCTTCTCTCACGACAATTGTTCAATTCCACGGGTAACTAAAGTAAATTATGTGAAGATTAAGAGAGACAATAGACAATCGTTATCCTTTTCCGACATTTCAATTTCTCATGAGGCCACGTTTGACTGAATATTATATAATAGAATTTCCGTCATTTCATTCGTTTCTTACACCAATTCCATATAATGACAACGAAGACAAATGAATGAACCTTGATTACATATTACCATTATTTGCCTCTATATTTTTCTCTAATATTATGCTAGTTCCAAGTCCTCAACCTTTGTCTTTTCTCCAGATGTGCGTTTTTATTTTTTTTCCTTTCAATTTCCATTATTCATTCTGCTTCACATATTAATATCTATTTTCCTGCACTAATACTTCACGTTGCCATAGTCGTAGATCTGAAATTGCTATTCCTTCTTTTCCGTATTAACAACATGTCAATTACATCATTCGACAATTCTGTTGATTTTATGACTTTTCCCCCCAAAACTTCATGTTCACACAATTTATTTTACTTTGTGGTAATCGGAAAGAAGATGTGGTTTGTTGAAGATGAAGAACACTTCACAGTGAAGTCTTCACATTTATTAGAAGTTGAATTGGTGTGTTAAAGAACATAATAAGTCCGAATAGCCATTGGTGTAAAGTCGGCACTTCATGAGAAAATGTTTTATGGAAATCTTTACTTGTCTTCCCGTATTGTAGCGAGCTTGCTATTTTATGTATTAGATTTATTTCAAATATTTATCTATCCAATTAATCTCCTTTAATTATTAGATTAATTAGAATGAAAAATTATGTAATCGAATATTTTTATGTTTCGATTCGAATGTTTCAGTTATGAGGAGAATGGAGTGCATAAAAAAGGCAGTTATATATCCGGTTGATAGAATTTATATGACATTTGTTAATTTTTAATCAATTCTTCAAATAAATTCGTCCGTGGGATCGACCTTCGATTGTCCCATGAATATCAGTTTCATTCGAGAATATGGAAACTAAAATGAGGAAATATTAGTAGGAGTTGCCGAGCAATAGTATTATCAAAATAATGCATGATTGATGAACGTTATCAACAGTTCTAGTTATGGATCATGATTCTCCTTCTGCTTACACGGATAATAATTGCAGCTGTTGACATTTAGTGGAATGAAAGAGAAATGAAAAGGAATAGCAACGAACCACAACATTCTGCGGTTGTTTCTCTTATTAACGACATAAGAAATTTGTAATGATTAAATACCAAAATAATTTGTGTACGAACGAATTGTAACGAATGATACAATTATTTACTTTCCTTCCTAATTTTTTTAAGATCAGCCTTGTCTGCTTGTGTCATACACAATGAACGAGTAACAATTTGGAAGGAATTCTTTTCTGCTGTCAGAAACATTAGTTGGTTTTTTTGTAGTTCTAATTGCAATTACCCTTTTTTCATTCAATTGGATAAATTAATACACTACATTGGAGTCATGGACTGAAGTTGGTGGTGGATGAATTTAAATATATTTCTATTTATTACCCCCATTTCACAGTTAGAGAATTTGCAACAGCTGACGATAAATAATAAAAAGGAAAATAGACATCGAATAATTTCCATTTTGATAAATGGTATATTAAAATTTCTGTTGTTGACGTTCCTATTATCATGTCCACGAAATGATGTCTATTTGGTAGTTGTAGTTAGTTAAGTATAATCCCGATGGTCACTCAATTGACATCACAAACAAACGAATATTATTCATGATTTAACCAGATTTCTCATACAAATTCGATATCGAAATGTTTTAGAAAGAAATACGTATATCGTTCACTAAACTTTATCCACGAATTCTCATCATGTGAATTGAGATGAATGGAGACATCTATCTAAATGTTTGATAGAGTAGAAATATAATTTAGAAAGAAATCACTGACCGCTGGTCACTATCTCATTCTCGCACTACACGATTCATTTCAGATTTCTATCAAAGAAACTCGTTGTTGTATGGGAAAATTAATTCAGTGGGTCGTTAAATTTTCGTCAAGACAATCAGAGGTGGACTGTAGGAATAGTGTAGAAAATAATTTGTTTATTTTTATCACCTTCTTCAATAATAAAGATGATAAAATTAATTTGAGAAGATTGATCGAGCCAAAAGAGGTAATTGAGCGAAAAGAATAAGAAAGAAAAGTAATGGAAGTTCGGTGATTCATTTGTGTAATGTATTTGAATTGATCAATTCTATAATAATCAATATAAAAGTTGAGGTACACATTTCTTTTCATCTTTCTCCATTCATCTACTATTCTCTACTACTCTACTGCATCATTGGGGGATATAATTCGAATGGAAATCTCTTACAGTTCACTCCGACTAAGAAAACAAAATTTACCATCTAATGATAGTCTAGTTACCAATGTGACCATGTATATGTAGATATCATTTCCATCCTTATGATAGCACATAATATGGAGTAAAAAAAACACGACAAAGATGTTAGATTGATAAGTCTGTTGTCAACATCTTTCTCAAGTGGCTAGACTTTTATGTGGTGAAATAACAAGAACTTATATAGTAAATGTATAGTACTATTAATACTACCTCGTACGGGTAGACCAGACCCTCGTAAAATAAATACTTCGACATTTACCTCTTTTTCACATTTCACATTACGTAGTCTTTCTTATCCCTATAAAAAGACAAATGAAAACGGTTCGACTATTTTTTATCTAACAAGTCGAATGGAAACATATGAAGAAAGTAGATTTGAAGTTGGACATCTTCGATCTGTTGACGTTCGGATATAAAAGTAAATTGAATTATCCTTTACATTACATCCATTTACTTTGTCAAGTTTTTATTGCTGAAGGCCGAACGGTGCCAGGTTCTATCTGCTTCATTACTTACATCTTCATTATCTTCATTGTTAAATAATTTATAATTAAGTTTTATTTGTATCTATCTGTCTATCTATCTCTTTATTTCGATCGATAATGTAATACATCGAGAATAATGTGCAAGAAACTGATAGAAAGGTAAGATAATTACTTCCATTTATCAATCCATCTACCCCCCAACATCGATTAAATCAATTGCTTTCTTATTCTTCTCCTTGTTCGACACTTGCTCACATTTTATCTGGAAATAATCTTACGAATTAAATGCCTCTCTTCTGACGTTAATTTCTATGACGCATTATCTCTATTATATTTCCATCTTTGTTTTCCATTAAAATTTTGAAAATCTCCTTAACATTACACGTCAATCTTACGGTAATTCTCTTCAGTCTTTCCATTCTCTAATAATTATTTCATCTTGGTAATTGAACTCTTAGATGTTTTGGCTCTCTTGTATGCAATGTTGAATGGATAACTTTTTACTTACGTCCTAAAACATGAAACAATTCTTCTTCTTATTGGTATTTAGCCTGTCAACTGGACAGTACATTCACCGACGTAATCTTCGAGAGAGTGATGACATCCGTACAATTATCGTTGAAGAAAATGATAACATTATGCTTCCATGTTACATCAAAAACCGTAATAAAGAACTACATGTTTCAAAATTTTAAATTCTTCTTCAATTTCATTCATCTCAACTTTTCAGCTTGTTTGGCAATATTATGACACTTTCAGTCGACTTCTCCTATTCGAAGACCATCAAAAGATTGATTTAAATGTATTAAAAGAAGAGTCAATAATCAAATTAGGAAATATTAATAAAGAAAAACCGAAAATTCTCAAATTTATCGAAGAAGAGATACCTCAAACTTTATCAATCGGTTTACATCAACTCAATCCGGATTTGAGGTTACAAATCGAACAAGACGTACAAAGAGTTTGACTTATTTCTTCTAACATCTTCTTATTCACTGGGTGGAATTGTAGGAAAAAAGATATACATATTTATCAGAAATGAAAGAAACAGTCACTAATAATAATTTACTAAAAAATACAAATCGAACAATAACCACCGAACTCCCAAATGTCAAATATGAAACTTTAGAGAATTGGAGATTGAAAATAAAAAATATAAAAATTACTGACACTGGAATTTTCATCTGTAAATTAAGTTCCACCAAATCAACCAGAAGAACAATAATAATATTAAAAGTGAAAAGTTTAAATTGCACTTTAGAATATTTATATTATTGATAATAATTTTATTTAAACTTCTAGGTAATTTTATGAAGGATTTGAAGATGGAAGCAAATCCATATCCAGTCAAACAATTACAATGCACGAAGAATTTAGATAAACGAATATTTGATGATATTCTTCTCAATGAAATGATTCAAGCTCATATTCGTCCCAATGTCAATCAACATGAAGCAATATCTGTAATTCTTCATTATTTCATTGATTCAATTCAATGGAACATTGATGGAAATAATATGTTCAATCTAAAGAATTTTACCTTAATCTCAAGTTCACTTGTTAGTGAAATGTTTTCTTCAGACACCAATCTAGCTTGGAGCGAACTCCATTCGACATCAATCCAATATTCCATAACATTGAATGACGAAATGATGAAACAATTGAAAATTCAAAAAACTCCGATGCATTTCAAAATTTTAATTTCTATCAACGTTCAAACAAATCGAATAATAACAAAACTTATAATAAAAAGCAAAGAAATGTATTATGATATAAGTAATCGTTCAGATAGGAGTAAACAGAAAGGCAACCGAAAATTATCATGTGGCATTGGAAACGATCTCTCCTTCTATATCAATACATTACCTAACAGTTCGTTAATTATCAACAAAATGAAACGGAATTTTGACAGAATGCTGAGATACAATCAGTTTCAACGAAAACGACGAATGTATCATCGTTCCGCTATATCAATGGAATTAGATAACAATCAACTTCCATATCGAAGTATTGGAATTATTTTGTGCCCAAATTTTTTTATAGTCTTTTTTATTTTTCTTGTTTATCTTTAATAAATTATTTTGTATATTTTACTCTAACTTTTTATTTTAAAAAAATCTAAAACTTACAAAACTTGTTAGAGAATCATCAATAACTTAAGAAGAGGTAGATATAAAAAACATTTAACAAGGAACTTTTACTCATAAATTTGAATGAGCCTGTAGGTAGCAAATGGCTATTGTAAGACGATTCTCCAAATGAAACATTTAATTTTCCTTTTTCTTTTCTTTTTCTTTGTCCACGGCCATTCTCCACTATCAAGTAAGTTCTATACTTTTTTATGATTCCCTTCCATTATTATTAATTTTTGACGATTTTTTACGAACCATTGAACAAATGGGAAATAAACATTCAGTACATGTAAAATAATATTATAGCATATAATTAGATTAATAATTTCTTTAATCTAAAATGTTATTGTTATAGCTAAACAATTTAATAGGAACTTCTTTAAAATATCTTATCGATTTGATCATGTTTAATTATTTAATTCAATTATCTTCTTAGGATTACAGAAAAATCGTTCTAAAAGACATATGGGTTCTGTACTATCGGGACTTAGTGTTGCCAGAGATGCTATGGGATTACTAACGGAGAAAGGCGACGACGATTATGGTTCAAAATTTTCTTCTTTTACGAAACTATATTTATAAAAAAAATCTAAAGGAGCTGCCATTTCTGACAATGCTAAACCGGAACGTATCAATATAGTTATAGCACCCAGGATTCATCAAAGAGGCGAACGTAAACATACATATCAATATAAGTAAATTAATTCACTCTTTTATTCTGCTTATAATTTTTGATATGAATTATAATACTTTATTATAAATTTACGATTTTATGAAGAACGAATTGTTTCTTTAATAAATGAAATCATATTAAAATTATCATTCAAAAAAAATAACGAAAATAAAGAAATTCGATAAGTAATCCTAAATCTAATAATCTATTAATTTAGCGTCGATTTTTATTCGTTTTGATTAATGTCAATCTCTATATCAAGAGCAATCGCTTCTTCAATATATTTTGTGAAATTTTGATCCAGAAACCCCAGCGCTAATTCTCCATTTTTGTCTAGTAAATTCCAATACCATGTTATTAGTTTAATATTATCTGAAATATTTGAGAATAATTAAATTAAATTAAATCTAAAAATCTAACGTTCGATAAATTTCTTATTCGTTACACTAGTTCTTTGTAAAACAGTAATAATCATATTGATTATTTCTAGAATAATTTTATCGTTCAATCGATTTTTCATAGATGTGCTCAAAATATGCAGCAATGGATAATAATTGAAATTGTTGAAAATTTCTTTTAAGAAACTTTTCTTCGATTTTTCTTTTATCCAAATTTCTTTATATATATCGGTTGAAAGTGGTGAAATAAGTTGGTATGATTTAAACGACAAAGAACTTAATTGTTGTGCAATTGTAGAAATTTGATCATCTGTTAAATTTTCAAGTTGTCCATTTAAACATTCATCGAAATATTTGAGAGTAATTGATGAAATTTTGTCATTTTTTTTCAATTCAAGAAAAATCAATTTTATTATCAGTTGTAACTTCTCATAGTTCTCTTTGACTTGATGGAAATGTAGAACGATAATTGTGATCAATAGATAAATATCCGAAGTATATTGTCCTTCTGGTGTTGGATCAACGGAAAGACTTTAAAAGAATGATTAATAATTACGTATCGAAAAATTTTAAAAAAACATTATATCTAAAGATAGTTTACATAAATCTAAATGAATTTCTTCCAACATTGGAAAGTTTGTGCTGACAATTCTAATATATTCCACTTGATCTTTCACATCTTTCAAATATGGAATTCGATAAAGAACCGTTTGAATTAGAATTTCAGATTTTGTTTTCGTTTCGAAAATATTCGGATCGTTAATATCGGTCGAATAGAAATGATTGAAATAATTTAATTTTAAGAGATAATCGATCTCAATTTTTATATTTTCTTCTACAAACTGAAACTTTGTTGAATATTGAAGAAGTTCTGTGGCTAAAATTGAAGAATGATGTTCGAAATTTATCGATTGAATTAAAGGAATTAATTTATCATAATTCATAGGGTGATAATTAATATTGCCCTTCTTCTTCCACAAATTACAGATATTTCGGATGATTTGTTGATAATATTTTAATTTAATATCAGTTATTGATTGTTCTTCAATTTCTTCAAATTTCTTTGTTGCCAATGTTTTTATAATATCACCAATTAATGCATTTACTTGATTTTTCTAAAAAGATTAAAAACGACTTTAATTGAAATTCTAAGAGTAATTCTTACCTGAAAATAAAATAATGTCACTTGGATCCACATGGAGCAATTCTCCAAATAATTATCGATATTCTCTAACCGTCTAATCAATTTCCAAATTCGGTTTAATATTTTCAAAGTAATTTTCATTGAACTATTTGAATTATTCAACTTTTCATCGACCAGCATTTCTCCAAATTTTAATAGTAATTGATAAATTTTGATTGTTTTCACATCTAATGATGATATCTCTTCTACAATTAATGGCGAATTACATATTAACCATTCGTATGACAATATTGGCAGGATGTGATATAATATAATTCCATAAAACAACGAAGAAGATTGTGGTAATAAAGAAAAATATTCGAGAGATTTCTCATCTGAAATCATTTCAGGATTGACCCTCATTCTGATGGAAATGAAATCACATAATAATTGTAATGGTAAATGAAATAGTTGAATATAATTCGAATACCAATCGAATGATACGAAATCCTTTTCCGTTGCAATTTTCTCATTCTTACTATCGATCGATTGATCTTCTAATTGAATTAGATGTCTGCATAAACTTAATCGATTTTTATTTAACGATTCTAGTAAAATGAAAATATCTGAGAGATATTTCTCCAAAAAACCATTCTCCACAACTACATCCCAAACTTTCAATTCCAAAATTTGTTTCATAATGTAACAGCGACAATAAATCGAAGCGATAGGATCACTTATTCCTCGACACATATTCATCAGTCGATTAAAAGAGAATTTCAATAATCTATTTTGAAATAAGTTTAAAAAATTGTTTAGCTCAACAACTCCACAAAAATTCCAACTTTTTATCATTCGAATAAATCAATAAATGGAATGTTGCTGCTTCCAAATATGTTCGAGGAACTAATTCTCTAATCACACGAATTTTTTCAAACCAATTATCCACCACAAATCTTGTAGCGTTATCCAGGAGAAAATTCTCCTGCATCTTTTCTAAACATATTTGGAAACTGTTTAAGAGGAAATGTTAAAATTCTAACCATAGTTTAATTTATCTTTTGAAAACTGGAAATTTATATCACGTTTCAATTCAATTCGTTCAAATAACAAATCTCGAAATTTATCCAATACATCAGTTATTAATATGAATTTATATGGGAAAAATTTTATGGCTTTCGATGTTGACAGATGTTTGAGTAACTGAAGTATTTAATATAATCATTTCGGTCTTTATTATTTTAAAAGGAACTTGAATTATCATTCTTAAAGATAAGACACTATCGTTCTTCGACCAAGCAATCTCTAATTCTTTCTCTTTCATTGTAATGTTCTTCACATATTTATTTTCTACTTTACTTTCCGTTTTTGAAGATTCATCTGTCAGATTTGTTGAATCCTTTTCAATTATTATTATTATTAATTTTTATTAAATATATCAATGAGTTCCATATATTAACTTCGTTTTCTGAAAATAATCAATTCTTTATAATAAAAAAGGAAAATTGAAAAGAACCATCTAAACAGTTCCCTTCATTGATTGAAAATTTAAGAAGAATTTGTTGCCTTCGAATTTTCCATTCTGTGACATCTTGAACAATATTCTTTAATTCATCATCATTTGTTAATCTATTGAAATCGTTTAATGGATCCATAATCCTAGGTGGAAGCACTGTCGGGTGGGGAAGAATGGCATTTTTTCCATCCACCTTTAAAAATAATTTTGGAAAATTAGGTTTATTCAATTTCTTTAAATTTTCGTCATATCCAGCAATTTCATTTGTACAATTTCTTTTCTTACTTTAAAGTGAAAATTACAAGAACGGTATTGTTCAAAAAAGAAAGTACGAACATCCTCATTTTTCTAAAGTTTTCATTCATTTAACAAATTTGAAAAAATATTTTATTTGCCTTTGAATAAACAAACTATTCGAATGATTCCTTAAATAAACGAAATCCAAATTAATTTAAATTAATATATTTAGTGACGGAAATGAATGAAGTGGCTAATCTAAATATTGGAATAGATGATAAATTATTCGTTCTATTTAAGAAGTAACTGCTGCAGTTATAATATAAACGAATAATAAATTATGTTTATCATAATTATCCCGATAAAAGATATCATAAGTTTTACAAATCAATTTATCTTTTCTTGTGATTTTGTAATTTTTTCCCGGTAATGGAGAATGAATTGAAAATAAAACGCAGCTCTCATTTTGTGAACATTCGGTGGCACAATTGTAGAATGTTTGGAAAGAAGCATTCTGATTCTGAACCATTTGATCAAATTGTCCTACAAGAATTTGAAATGCATTCAAAAAAACAATATTCATGAATATTAACCGTTAAATATTTTCCGTTGTTCACACAAATTGTTACATATTATTCTACTCGATGTTCGATCATTGTTAAATTTCAGATAACAATCAAATTTTTCCACTAATGTTTGCTCCAACCACAAATATTTTTTATGAATAATATTTAAAAAATTATTCAAATGAATACGCATATCCATTCTATAAGAATTCTCCCCTGTATGGGCGTGACAAAAGTTGTTGTAATCAATTGAACTGCGCAATATTTTCCCAGTTTTATTCAATCGTTCTATTAACCGACTCCAATCAAGTTGGGTAAAGCGGGCGGTTTTCTTCTTATTCTCTTTGCAATGCATATTCTTCGTTGTGTAAATTATTAGTGTTCTACCTCTTCTAATTTTTATTTCATTTTCATTCTTTGAACAACTCAAACATAACATCATTGATATCAATATAATGGAACAAGCTCCAACAATATATTCTTTCATATTCTTTTCTAATTTCTCCTTAAAGCAATTTCTCTATTACTTTTTCGTCTTTTTTTCTAAAACGACATACAACTCTTATTCTAAATTTAATATTCGATCAATATATCGATTTTATTATGTAATGTTCATTTCCTATATTTCTTTCATATATTATGGATCAAGAATGCAATTACCATCGTTCCTTGTAAATTAACTACCTTCTTGCAGGCATTTTTTTTAGAATTCATTCGAAAATGTTGGATTAAACACATTTTAATTTATCAATTTATTCATAAGTTATAATTGAATAATGGAAGACTAAAATAACTGAGCAAAAACAACTAAAATCTGGTAGAACGTCGTAGCTATAATTTTCGTCATTTAATTCAAACTAAAAACATGACAGTTGTCAATAGAAGCAATCCTGAATAAATATATTTCATAACAACAACTTGTTAGTTATAAATAATATACACTCATCATTACTCATAATCTTATCGTGATTTAATAAATAATATTCATTTAATGTTTCAATTAGTAATTAGAATTCACGTATATCAACATATCAAATTCTAGATTAGGACCAACTGTTAAAAAACTGTGGAAAACTTCATACTGATCTTGTCTAATAAGAATTGTTTATCAATAAATAACTTCATGCTAACTTCATGTTAACATATTTTAATTTATATACTAACAACTTATACTTATATATTACAACTTTAACTCTAACTGTAAATGAATCAAACAATTCAAGTTAAAAATATTTTAATTCAATAATCAATTTCAATAAAATGATAAAACAACTTTTTTCTGAGAAGAAGAAAGATTACTCATTATTCTGAAGCCGTATGAAAAGTTCTACAAAATAATTGCATCTTATCGATTTTTTGAATAGTTCACTTAAAATGACATTGTTATTCGTGGACGTGGACAGAAATGACTCAGTTTTTACAACTTTGGATTAACAAAGATGACTCATTTTTTGTATGTTTCTTAAGAAACAGATTTAAGTGCCTTTAATTCGAAAAGAGAAACTGTGTAAATGAGGAAGCGAAGACGATGGAGAAAGAAAATGTCAAAATTTTTATCAACGAAATTAAACTTTGTTTCTGATAAAAATTTTCTTTGTTGATGAGAAAATTTATCCCTTTGGTAAAAGACAAACATCATTTTCAGTTCACGTGATGTGAAAGATTTATAAATGAATTCCGAAATTATATTATTTACTTTACCATTTCTCATACATATTATTTTATAGATTTAATTTAATTAGAACTTGGAAGAATGATGAAATTGATTTTATTAGTTTGTTCTGCCCTCATACTCCCAATATTATCAGTGAGAAAGTTATCATTCTTATTTCAACATTTTCATTCAATTTAAATATTGAAAATCTATTTTGTAGAATTCCATTGTTCAAACGACAATCGATTCGAAGTCAATTGAGAGAGAAGGGTGGTCATGAATTAGTGAGTAAGATGCGTGAAGCGAATGCTGCTGAATTAGCAGTCTGGAAAAAACTAAGGAAAACTTTACATTTAGAAGATACTCCAGAATATTTGAAAGATTATATGGATGCACAATATTTCGGTCCTATCTCCATTGGAACACCTGCTCAAAATTTTGAAGTTGTATTTGATACAGGATCATCCAATCTTTGGGTACCATCACAGAAATGTTCTATCTTAGATGTCGCTTGTTGTTCGTATTATTTTTCTTTTTTTTATAAATTATAATACTTTTATTTTTAAAGTAATTCATAATAAATATGATAGTAAGAAATCATCAACCTATATCGCTAATGGAACTAAATTTGCGATTGAATATGGATCTGGAAAATTAAGTGGATTCATTTCTGAAGATGATGTTACAATTGCTGATGTCAAAGCTAAAAAACAAGGATTTGCTGAAGCAACTAAAGAACCGGGGATAACATTTGTCATGGCGAAATTCGATGGAATTCTTGGAATGGCATATTCATCAATCTCCGTCGATGGAGTCGTACCAGTTTTCGATACATTATTCGATCAAAAATCTGTGGAGAAGAATCTTTTCGCATTTTATCTTAGTCGGTTAATTTTCATTATTAATATTTCTTTTTAAAATAATTCTATTTTGTTTATAGCGATCCAGATGCGAAAGTTGGTGGAGAAATCTCATTAGGTGACGTGGATAAAAGTCGTTATAAAGAACCGATTACTTGGATACCAGAAACGAGCGAGAAATATTATGAAATAAAAATGGACAAGTAATTTTTAAAATTTTTATTTTTTGAAAATTTCATACTTTTTCCTTTAGATTAACCATTCCATCGAAAGGAGCTTCTTTCTGTTCGGAAGGTTGTGATGTCATTGCTGACACAGGAACATCGTTGTTACTCGGTCCAGTTGAGGATGTACAAAAAATTCAAGATATCATCGGCGCTGTCCCATTAGCTAAAGGAGAAGTTTATTTTTTTAAATATTTAAAAATTGAAAAACAATTATTTATGGTATAGTACCTTGTCAATTGTAGTACTATCGATTCATTGCCAACGATCAACATTATGTTAGGTGGAAAAGCATTCCCATTAACCGGTAGAGATTATGTATTGAAAGAGAGTGCCCAAGGAAAAGAGATTTGTTTAAGTGGATTTCTCGGAATGGACTTACCTCCACAACTGGGTCCAAAATGGATTTTGGGCGACGTATTTTTAGGTGTCTATTATACAATTTTTGATAAGGGAAACAACCGAGTTGGATTTGCCGAAGCTGTTCACGATTAAGAATGGAAATCTTTTAATAGTAGTATTCGAAAAGTCTTTAGAATTATAGTGCAAATTTATTTATAGAAATAAATGTTTGAATTCCATTCTAAATTTATTCATTTTTCTAATTTTTTTATATTATTATTTCATTTCTGCTAATTTGTTGAATAAAATCTATCTATATTTGTCGTATAAACTATTCTAACATAATAAATTGAATTTATGAAACATAAATTATTCTGTGAAATTAAAGAAGTTTTATTAATAAATTGTTGTATTAAGAATATTAACTTTAGAAATGTAGGATGGAGATTTGTCTGATTATATAATAAATTTGTATTGAAAATAAGAATCAGTTTAAAAAATTGTATGTTTAAATAAAAATACTTTTAAAAAATGACGATGAGGTGAGATTTCTTGATGGTGAGAGATAGAAGATATTTCATTAGATATATTGTTACGTGCTGTAATATGGCAATAGATCAGATTAATTCCAATATTTAACTGGAATTAATCAGCAATAGACAACAGCTCGGTAATAATACATCTCTGAAATAAGTTCAGATGTGGAGGAGTGACGAAATGGAAAAAACGAGAATTGAAAATGAGGAATGGATAAATCAGTTAAAGAATGGAATTACACTCCTGTATAAATACGTTCACATTTTCCCCTCGTTCACTTTATACGATTATCGCCTAATGGTATATGACTGTGAGTGATGCGAGAGAAGCAAACGATTATTGTTACTAATGACAACATCGATTGAAGTTCAATCAAATAGTTTAAGGTTCGAATACGATTAGTTATTTTTTCGAGAGAATCATGTAAATAACATAAATGAAATGAAAAGATTCCTTATATGTTTCCTTCTTTTCCTCTCGTGAAGTTTAACAGAAATATTCTTTTACGAATCGAGTTATATGAATTTCTTTCTTCTTTCCCAAACTCGTCCAACTATAATAAATACCAATATTAATCGATGAAAACTTTCCTTCATTCCACTACACATTTCTATCGTTATTCTTGTTGTTGCTGTTGTTGTTACAATTGTGCTTCAAATAAAATAAATCTGCTTATGTCTTCCATATTCCCACAAAACTTGCAACAATTTTGCATAATCTTTCTCTGTATCCATGCGAAATTCGATCACTCCTACCTGAAAAATGGCAAGAAGAATTTCGAAGAGAATTCCAACAAAATATTGATTTTTCTCATTTAAAAAAATTCGATAGGAAAATTGGACTGGTTTCTTTTTTTGAAGAAAGAAATGAATAAAAAAAGAAAACTAAGAAAAGTAAGGTGAATTATTGAGAATTTATATGAATTCTAATTGAAAGAAATATTAATATAAATTGTCGAGGAGAATGATTGAGCTAAATAGTAATTGTATTAACAAAAAGAAAACTCTTGAAACTAATTCAAGAAGCCGTAGGCAACACTTGGAACCTGAAACGAAAACGTTCATAACAAAAACAGAATAAGCGACATTCGTCAAAAAAGAACTTTATTCTCTTTTATATGTTCAACAATTTGCGATCTACTGGAAGCTAAATAATTCTTTCTACTAAAGTTTCTTCTACTTTCCTTATAATTATTCGTTGCTCTTGTAACAATTATTGTTTCTTCTTTACACTCCAATTCATTGTTTCTATAACGACAATTATTTGAAGCGAATCGATTTATTATCGAAGGAAATATGGATGAAATTTTAATTTCTTTCATTTTTACCTAGTAGCAAATATTGTTCTCCTGATACTATTGATTGCATATATTTCCCTATCCAACCTATTCACACACTTTCATTATGAAGTCGTTTCATACATTTCTTTTCATATATCTTTCTATTCTCTTCTCGTTGCGTATATCGGCATATCGATATATTTATTCTCCTATTCGCTTGCGTCTCCTCAACTTTGGTACAACATTTACAAATTGAAAAATAACTGAAACACACTTTGTGTAATGATTCTCGGATAAAAAACTCTTGTTAATGTTTTTTTTTAATTGTTAGCATGTTCATTTGACTAAAAACTACCTATCATTACCTCCAAAACTTTCAATTGAAAGAATCCGTTTATTCTGAATAGAACCAGATCCTTAAGATGAAATCAACGATTGTCAATAATTATTTAGATTTCATCCAATTGAAATATAAAATTTGGTACTTTGATAAAATATGATAGATAAATATTCGTATAAAATAAAACAAACTTATACCACTTAAACAGAATATTATAATTTCAAATAATTTACTAAACTTTTCTTTATTAATTTTGTACTCTAAAATTATTGTGCAACTAGTGATGGGGACACGAAGTGCGAAGGGAAATTAATTTCTTCGTCCCCCTTTTAATAAATGAAAAATTCCAGCCATCTTCCCTTCGCGAGCTATACATACTCCCATTTCGCGAAGGGAAACGAAGTGAAGGAAAGAAAAGAAGAAAAAAAGGGACGGCGAAGCAACATTTTTTTGAAAGTCCTTTTCCTACTTTAACGGACAGAATAGTACTGGGACAATATAATCGTTGAAAAATTATGATAGGGGGAAAATATTTTTTTTTAGGAATAAAAATTTTTATCCAAATACAAAAAAAAAGAATAAAATGTAAATGAAAATATTATCAATATCAAAAAATGTCAATATCGTAGTCGGAGATATTACCACCATCAACTCTTTAAAGTTGCCGATAAGCCGATTACTATTTTTTGATTTTGATAATATTTTCATTTACATTTTATTCCTTTTTTTTGTATCTATATAAAAATTTTTATTCCTAAAAAAATATATTTTTCCCCCTATCATAATTTTTCAACGATTATATTCTCCCAGTACTATTCTGTCCGTTAAAGTAGGAAAAGGACTTTCAAAAAAATGTTGCTTCGCCGTCCCTTTTTTTCTTCTTTTCTTTCCTTCACTTCGTTTCCCTTCGCGAAGTGGGAGTATGTATAGCTCGCGAAGGGAAGATGGCTGGAATTTTTCATTTATTAAAAGGGGGACGAAGAAATTAATTTCCCTTCGCACTTTGTATCCCCATCACTATGTGCAACTCAATGGGAAAGTTATAAAAAATATCAAATAATCAATTAAGATAATGTCGTTTTCGCAATAATGCTACAAATTGCACGGAATGAAATAGACAAAATAACTGCCATCGTATAGACATTGGTTGGCTTATGAACTTCGTTGCTATTGACAATACTAGCTAATTTCACTCAATTGCATTTTATTAAATGATGAGGAAATAGGAAAATTATTTCTTAACAATTTTAATGGTTGGTAAAAAAACGCTCGCAAAATTTAATATAATAACTTGACAATTAGTTCTATTTAATGTTACATACAGTCTGACGTTGATGAGTTTGAATTCAATATTATTCTTCGATCGTCTATACTTGTGCTCTTTCTTGTTTGTTTAACCAGTTACTAGTGAGGTTATTTATATGTTGAAAATATTGAACTATTTTTGGAAGGAATATCGAGAATACCGAAAGTTCTTTAGGAAATTCGATATGCAATTCAAATAAAACAAATATTAAATTGTTGACAGTCAACTGATCGATATACGTTCCATGAGAATAATTTGGAGATGAATGTATTGCACTTTCCAATGTATATTGGAGAGAAACTGCATGTTTCAATATTTTTTCCGTTCAACAAACTATATATCTCTACTTAAACAATTTAATACAACTTGAACATGATAATTGCATTACTTTCTAGAACAAAACATATTCTAATTCTATAATGTAAATAATACAACGTGGATACACTGCTTTAGTTCCGGATCAATTATCAACGATTATCGATAATAATTATTTTTTCTATAACAAATATTAATCAAATTTACTTATAAGTCTTCACCCGAAAGAAGTTTCACCAAAATTTATTGAGAAATGAAAGAAATGGTATAAAATCATATAATTTAAATTATTACTGAATAAGAAGATATTTGATGAGATGAATGAGAAGAAAATTGTTAAAAAAGAAAAAGAAATGACATTTGAGATTTGTTCGTGATATTAGTAGAAAATAAATTAGATCATCATCAAGAAAATAGTATAGTATTATTTGACATTTCAACTAATCGCATAAACCACACCTACAATCACATATACGATTTTATTGTATTATTGTGCATTGTCATCTGTTGTGATAATGTATTACTATTTTTTTCTTGTACAGGATTATTATTAACATTCTTATTTAAATCCATTTGATTATTGTTCAGACAGAAATTATTTGGAAATGCATTAAATTGATTATGTTGTTCCATCAAATCCTTATTTCCAATTTGAAAATGTTCATTTTGTAGAAGAAGATAATTTGGATTATTCAATGTTGATTGATACGAATCTTTATCAAACATTGTCCGTTCACTACTTAAATGATTCATTTCAGTTCCATTATTGAATGTGTCATAAATTTTAGGATTCTGACCATTCTTTTCGATTTTACTCCAATGTTCGTTTGTTAAATAATTATTAGCAAGATATAATTTCTGATCAAGAGCTTTATTACTTTCACTATCTACGTCCGATTGAAATGATGCTAAAAATGAGAAAATATAAAATGAAAAAAATTCGACTCTTTTAAAACTAACAGTCTAATACTTCTTCATCTTCAATCTCAACATCCATATCAACTTCCCCGTCATCCTCTTCGTCAATATCTTCTTCGTCGTTTTCTTCCTTTCTATTTATGTCCCAATATTCGTCTTCATTATTATTGATATATCCACTGTCGTCGGTTGAAGTGGCATCTTCATTCTCTTTCTCTTGTTTCAAATTCTTACTAGTCATATTCTTCACCTTCTCCGCATTTGACATACTTCCTTTACTTTTGTTAATTTGACTACGTCGTTGTAATTTCTTCATCTAAAAAGTTATAATCATCTCAGAAAATAAATATTGGATATAATAATAACTTTCGCTCGTTCATTTTGGAACCAGACTTGTACGACCCGTACACTCAATCCTGTCTCCGCTGCCAATTGTTCACGAACTTTTCTACAAGGCTTTGCTGATGCTTCAAAAGCCCCACGGAACTTTCGTCTCTGAGAACTTGTCAAAATTGTCCTTGGACGTTTTGGACCACGTCGACATAAAGATGCTGCATGTGCTACAAAACTTGCCGCCGTCATATTTGCTGCTGAACCGCCTGGACGCATAACATTAGGGAAATTGGTAAAAGCGGATGCTGGAGTATTCATTGACGGTGCAAAGCCAAGACCATAAGGTCTACTCGTTGCAAAGGCGTTGTTCGCTTGTGATGTTGAGAAGAAATTATTTTGGAAATCATTCAAATTCTTTTCATTATTTGTTGAATTTTTATTATCCAATTTCATATCGTTTTCTTTAAATAAATCGAATTGAAATATATTTTCAAATGATCAAATGAATTGAAACTAACGATTAAAAGTAAGGAAAGGTGATGGCAAGAAGAAGTCAGCTGGCATATTAGTAGTATGTGGAAATAGTACTGGGGGCATAGGAAATGAAAATTGACCATCATTCGGACGATGTTCCTTCTTCAATTTACTCATTTCTTGCCAATGAGTTGCACAAAGTATCTTCGAACTATTCCTGCCATTCTCATCATTGACGATAGCATACTTCTCACCTTTCTGTAATTTAGTTCCACATTCTGAACAAGAGAAACATTCGATATGATAATACTGCATTTTATTCTTTTCCGGATTTAATGTACTTCTATTATTGATCAGATACACCTTCGCCTCTTCGTTGATTTGATTCAAACATTTTTCGCACCGAATAATTTTCTTTTCCGATTCCGTCGATGATCTGCAACACATGCCAATTATTAGACTTTTATGTTTCATATGCATATTTCCTCCGAACGATGAGCAAATATAGAGAAGTTAAAAGGATTAATTTTGCCCGATCCTCATAACGGAAACTAAAAAATGTTAAAAGGACATTTGTCTAAACTCCTCCAAATAAGAAAACGATCATTTTTAGAAGGATTAACGACTCTCAAAAATGCTCCAAAATCAAATTTAATTAATTAATAAGTATTTTATGATGAGTAATAAAAAGTTAAATTTCTGATACTTTTTAAACTCGATAAGTATCAATAATAATTGGGATTTTGAAAAGACAAACTATGATTTCGAAAAAAATAACTTTAAAAAATCTTCTTTACAAAATAATTGACCATTTTTGAAGAAACATCGATCTTCTAATAAATTGTGACAGGACGAACATTGGAGACATTGCTCATGCCAATAGCAATTTAATAAGAACACTCGATATTGATCTGCTATTGGCTCGTTGCATTTTTGACAAATATAAACTGATTCGACATCATTTAATTGGGATGTTTGAGATGTAGATGTATCGCCGTCAAAAGACATGGATGATGGTGATAACATTAAGGATGTGGATTTGGCGAAAGTTATCGGTTTTTCACAAACAGTGGACGAATTCATTGTTCATTGAAGGCGATGAAAATAGAAGAATCTGTAACTAGATAAAATTTGAGAAATAATAATATTAAGCACCGTAGGAAGTTTAGCACACGTTACTCTAACGGATGACATTAATAATATGATGTTCCGGAAATCATTCAGTCGCTTATCACTAAACATTAAACGAACATTTTGTGCACTAACTCAGCGGTAAGAACAGTTGACACCTTTCGTAAAGATAAGAACTTGTTTAATAAAACAGAAAGCAAATAATAAGAAAAAGAAGGGGAGGTTGAGTCAATGTGAAGTCAATAGAGTAGTGTTGAACTGATTGAAAGTGAAGAAGATTAGAGATTGGAATGAAGTGGTTATAAAAGATCAAACATGAAAATAGATGATATTCATAAACAGAAAAGAAATAATTAGAAATGATGTAACGATGTACTTGATGGGAGAAAGAAGAAAGAGTTCAGTTATCGGTAGAATAATCGTTCACTATTTCATCATCGATACCACTCCTTTTAAGATTGAATATGGTCACAGCAATTCGGAGGGGAAAGTCACAAATCGCCAAAGAATGTTTCGATGACAAGTATCAAATAGATTGCTGTCAATTTGTCCAGTTCATATTTTCTTGTCGGAAGAATTTCAGTTATTAGTTTTCCTTCTACTATTCTTTCAGGAACTTTCAGATCTTCCTGCCAACTCAATCTCAGAGAGAAATTCTTTAATCTTTCCAACTTAAATAAACATTTTAACTATTTCATGATACCGTTCATATACCATCATTCATTGAAGGATTATCGATCTTCGTTTGACCAATTGTGATGAAGAAGCACGTTTATTAATTTTGAGAAATATGCGCAAACGTTGTGCCGTTCAGCTACAGACGATAAATAAAGTGAAACCAATTAGAGTAGACGCTCCAAAAAAGTGAACGAAGTACGAAAAGAAAATAGATCAATCAACACAACTTATTCTTCACATGATTCGTTTAAAAAGATTGAAAGGAAGCTAAGGAAATTCTCATCGATATCTTAGAGAGAGATACAGAGGAATTGATATGAAAATTATTCAAACATAATCTTTCTCGCTTCCACCAACGAAACTGTGAGAGTAGCAAACATAATTATTAACATGAATGTTGTCGAAACATTTGGAAGTGTCGGCATTCATTTCGTTTATTCTTAATTTAACACGATCTATCGTCTTTTGTTTCTATATCTCAATCTCTATCGATTATTCCATTCAAACGACTTCAGCCAATCAAGAACTTTATTAAAAATCTAACAATCTTACCATCATCACCTAAACACGCATCTTTCATTGTAATTCCACGTAATAATAATAATAATAATAAATGACGAATCCATAACAACCACAATAGATTTTACGATTCTCTACTTCATAACTAGAAAAAAAAATCTCTATAAATTTCAACAACTTTCTTCAACTTTTCCATCATCGAAGTGATGAAAAGGAATAATCTATTTTTTTTTATATTAAATGTATCTCTCTGAAAATTATGTAATAATTTATTTTCGTTGAGGAACGAAAATTAACCAATCGAATTAGGGGAAAGTTCTTATTAGTATTCATCGCGAAGTAGTACGATTAGGAGACGATGATAAATGAAGTAATTAGAAGTGAATGGAATAAATCGATAAATTTCATATATTTCGTTGGAAAATTTTAATAAAATTATTTTGAAGAACATCTTAATGTGAGGTTTGTTTAGAAGGGAAATATCCAAAATCTATGCTCAGTCAACAATTTAATAAAGAAGAATGGAGACAATCTTATCAGTAGCCGAAGGTAGGACGATGATGCATGGAAGCAGAAATCTTGCTTTCCTTCTAGTCATTTGCCTATTATATTTCAATCTTATCTTCTTCATGATATGATTTTATTCATCTCAATTTATTGCTTCGAAATTTCCAACTAAATTTCCTTTTCCTGATACGAATGAATTCGTTTGTAGAAAGGTGTAAATTACCACTCTTCTAATAACATGAGAATACTCATCATCTCCGAGAATATAATTCGAGTGCATCAAATTCTATCAAATTAACGATATTTATTCCATGAATATCACACGATCATTTAAATGATCTTTCTAAAATGAAAACGATTCAGTAAAGAATCATTATTGAATTGATTGACAATTCAAATCTCTCACAGAATGGAAAAGTTCTCAATATGTGGAAGTTTAAAATCCGTTTTGGTATTTGTCAACTGCAATATCAGTATCCGAGTATCAGTGGAAATCGGTAGGAAAGCTTCATCTGCCTCTTCATCTTTTATTAAGTTTATCTTATGCAACTGATCGCTGAACCAATAAAGGCGAATCAATTTCGGAACTTAAAATTTATTCCTTTGAAGATTATAGGTGAGTCGATCGTCGATGTTCATCGTCGTCGTTACATATGAAAAAGAATGAGAGAGGAAAGTTAAATATCTCAATATTAAATTCTTTTAGATAGACCAACGAAAACTACAACATCTAACTAACGGAAAAAGGCAGAAGAGGTGAACAAGAGAAACGTTCATTCCACCAACATCAATAATATTCACAAGTGCTTCGATTTTTCCGACTGCAACACTCTCATTTAAATAATTCAATAAACAGAATATTACTTCCTGTCATCTCGAACATTCGACTTCGTTTTTCCACTTCGATTATCCCAATATAGCAGTTGCTTTACAACTTCTTTTTAATAAAATTCCGATTGAATCGTAACAGTCAAATCAGTTTCATGTCAATCGTCACATCCATCCATTAGGTATGGTGAATGACGGAAATAATGTTAATGTTGATTAATGAGTAAAATAAAAAGAAGAATTTTATTTTCAAATTTAAATTTTATTTCTTAATAAACAATTGAAGAAAAAAATTACAAACATTCTACATTGAATACGTCTCAATCAATAAAAGATGGTATCTGATTATTGATTATTATCAGTGGAAATGCTTCACGAATGAAATATTATTGAAAATTTAACGACAATTTAATTTCTCCAACGTCCAACGATATTTTTTCCGTTCAATATCTCGTGAATATTTCCCATAGTAATAATTCACTATCGTCTCACTTGATATAATGCCACAGATGTTAATTAATGATGATTAGAAGATATTATCGAATCCATTAAATATATACAAAATTATATATTCTATTTTGGATCTAACAAATCTTACAATTACTATTAATGGAAAGTAAAATAAAGAAAGAATAATATAATAAATATATAGTATAATAAATAAGAAAGAGTAATATTCCGTTCGTTATTTTTTTCTTATTAGAAACGTTAAGAATGATAAAAAAAAATGAATCAATAATTAACATTTCTTCAATTTTCTCTTTCTCTCCATCATTGGTTCATAAGAGACGAATAATGTCCACTTGTTCTTTCAAGAAGAGTAATGGATGAAGTGAAGGGAATAGATCAATCATTAACGATCAAACATGATAATATAGAAATAAATACAAGATTAAAATAGAAAGTAATCATCATAGAAAATAACGATGAAAAATTGACTTATATGTTTTGTAATTTTCAAAAGATTTCTCTGTGAATAATTTTAAATCTTTGAATTGTATTGATGTTCTGATAGATTGGATAATCTTCAGAGTAATGGAATGTCTTGGTTCATTTTGATTGTTTTTGGATGGATGTTGATATTCTGATCTCAAATGTTTGAATGAGCGAACTCTATTTTAAAAGAGATTTTTAAGAAAACAAGAACAATTCTCACTCAGTCAGAAACACTCGGACATAGATAAATTGTGACGAACAGAAGGAAGAATATTTACAGTTTGAAATTGTGATTGACGAATGGCTATGTCGTCATCATTGCTTTTGATAACCGGGTATAATTCTTCAGAATAAGCGAATAAACCATTTTCTTCAATTTGGCTTTCTTTCGAATTCTTCAAAAATTGTTAGGAGATGTTGAAGATTTAATATCTTTTAAAAACTTTTCGAAACCGAAATCTCTTTGAGAAGATCTCGATTTTTCAGTAAACGACGGTAATCGAGTTCTTCTATTCTCATCGTTTTCAGAAGATGGCGAATAGAAGAGTGTTTGTTGACGATATCTCTGATGAATTGTTTGCATTGTCTTTCGACGTCCATGATCAACAAGACGTGAGTGATATGTTGAATGTGTAGTTCTTTTGACGATACTCACATCATCTTGAATGACTTTCGACAAATTATGCAAAGTATTTTTTAGCAGAGTTCTTTTCCGTAGATCTAACTTATATGAACCGTTACTCTGTTTGAAAACCAACGGAGACGGCAATCCCAAACGATTTGCTTTGCGACGTTTCATTCGTTGTTTCTCTTTGTTTCTCGCCCTTAATTTTAAACTTGTGATATTCAAAATTCTTTCAATTAAATTATCATCATTTAACGTATTATTTTTCGATCCATCACCACAACGACTACGATGTCTGTAAGCGTCCGATGTTCCTCGGTTGGGGCCCATTGTACGATCAACGACAAGTTCACAAATATCCACTAATATTAAAGTAATGCAAGATATAAAATGAAAAAGATAAAAAATTTTCTTTTTGCCTTTTACAATTGAAAGTTCTCCTTTAACCAATTCCAATGAAAATTGTAATATGTTTAAATTCTTCTTTCTCTTTCCGTATTTTAATGGAATTCGTTCGTCTTATACCGTAAATAAATAACTTTCTTTCTTCGATGGACATAGATGAGAAGAAATTCAATCTTATTACTTTTATCTTAAATAACTACTAGTCAATATTTTGGAAAAAAATTTATTTTCATACTTTTAGCTTGTCATGTAAAGAAAAAATTACGTCATTTTTTCAAATTTATTTATCTTCTCTTTATTTGATTAACGAGAGTTTTTGTTGACATGGCAATTAACAGATCTTTCTTACTTTTCACATTCGTCTTACACTTCAACATTACCATTTAAGACCTCAACCATTAGACATTGAATATTAAACTGACAATTATATTTTGTGAATAGAATTTTATTAATAAATAAATTTTTACATTTAAATTTATAGAAATATTAGTGGAATGTTCAATAGCTTTTTTTTTAATTACTAATAAATAATTAGAAATATATAAAATACATATGAACATTTCTTAAAATGGGGAATCTCCGATGTTTAAATTCTTATGCATTATTCGTAATAATCCAATCGACATCTTTCATTTTATTGCCAAAGATTTGACAAACATTTTTTTGAGTTTTTAAACAATTTTTACTAACTAACTTCTAACTTGTAAAACTACGCTGCTAAAAATTGGGGACCAAGTGAAAGTTTGGAAATTATCGAAAAACTCATAAATAATTGATTTCTATGAATAATTAATGACAACAAACAAATAAGTCAATAATATTTGGAGAACATTTGGTGTAAATTGCCCGTTTTTCGTATGATATACATAGGTTATGAATTGGTTGAGAATTAAAATCGAAAGAGTTTTATTACAAATGAAAGAAAAATGAGGAAAAATAAGAAAATATGTTTGACTTGATAATGATAATGTGGAAAGGTAATCATATAGCGATGGAATAACATCGGGTCATATCGAATGATTTACCTTCAATTTTAATTGATCCAAATTACAAAAATTAAAAAACTTAAGATGATATTAATATAAAATAATTAATTTCAATTTTTCAATTCTCTGTCGCATATCACATTTTCATTGTTCATATACGATTTCGTCGATTCGTAATAAAGTTTGTTGAAATTGTTTGAAAACGTTGTCAATCCATTGTTCATTGTCCAAGCAATATTTGAGAGCTTCAGTCTTCAACTTCTCTCCCAAGTCTCCTAATTCGTTGATGGCAGCATGTACCTGTTCCCTGCACATCACATAGAAATGATATTTCATATGAGCGACATCATGACATAATGTGACGATATCATGCATTTTTTTGTTGATTTTAAAACACTATTTTAATTTTGAAAATTATATTTTTAATTTAAAAAAAAAATGAAACTTTCTCCGTATCATTGCTTATTATTTCCATAGTCTTCTTATCATAAATATCTCCTTTGAGAGTTATGTGCAAAACAGTTTCATTATCTGATTCGGTGGAGGTGAAAAGTGTATTATAATTTTCAATAGCTTCCTAAATGTCAAATTTGTTATATGTTATTGAAGAAATGAAATTGTTTAACTTTGAAGTCGTCCATGAGATTGGAATGAGAACAAAGTGCATGAAATTTAGCATTGAAAATAGCGGACATAATTTCAAGTGCTGGTTTGAAATAATCATCTATGAAGAATTTAATGAATTATTTATGATTATTATGAATTTTCAATAAGAAAATGAAAACCATTAATTTTCGATATCTCTTCGATAAACGTACTGTCTAATGCTTGACTTAAAAGAATTTGAAGCCAAGTAATGAATATGTCACGTAGGACACTGTAATCATTAAAGACGGTTTTGTATGTTGGAAGATCTTTCTCACTCACAACGAATACATTGTTATATATTTCTCCATCAATTGGAAAATATTCTTTATAATCGTCACTATCTAATACTCTCTTCTTACCTATCGAAGCATAACATCGACGTCCATTTTGAATTGAATCAAAATTGAATTCTTCAAAGAATTTCTTCGCATCAATTCGCCAAATACTTTGTGACTCGATTGGAAACATACCATAGCGATACATGAAGAAACCGTTTTGATGGAATTCAACTGGTGGTATTTTATGTTCAATGAAACAAGGACGAACTGGTGGCGCCATCATTTCTGTCTCCATCATATCAGACATGATATTATTATTTACTGGAACTTTATTATTACTACTTGTACTACTAGTTACAAATTGTTTATTCTGATCGGTGGAATTTCGTTGAAATCGTTGAGGTTGGAATAATACATGATCAGTAATACTATCATTAACTCCATTAATATGATCATAAAATTCATTTTGGAAACAAGTATTCGATCGATTTGATTGAAATTTTGGACATAATTTCATTTGAACTGATTCATTATGTTCGACTATTTCGGTGGTATAAAGTCGATTGTTTATAACGGAAAATTCTTTCGGTGGAAATAATGCTACCATTCGTAAATTAAAAGGATTTATTGGATTCGACATATCGTATGGAATTGTAGCGATTTCATATTCTTTCGGGTCTCTATTACCTGATGATGTGGATGTCAATGTTGTCATTGTATTCCCAAATTGAGAAGAAGATAATGGTTGATGTTGAGAGGGTAATGGAGCATGATCAGAACCAGGAGGACCATGTGACGGATGATTAAGATGATGTCCTTGATTTGAATGTTGTTGTTGATGTGTCATATGATTCCCTCCAGGAGTACCAATTCCTTGTCCAAAGTGACTAGGAGTTGGTCTACCATAATTTGGTTGTCGATTTCCATGATAAGGAAGTGGAGCCATTTGTGGATGTTGTCGATTCGGAGGATTCATTGACGAATAAGGTTCATAAAAGAAATTTTCACCATTTTTCGATGGATTATTGAAATTGCCCATCATCGTACGATCATTTTGTCGATATTCATTGCGATTCATTATGAATAAAATTCGATTAAATTCAATTGAAAATCAGAAGAAATCGATTAGAAAGAAAGATGGTCTAAGATCAATAAAATAAAATGTTGGTTAGAAGGAAACAGAATGAAAATGTCGTAATTTGAAATTATTTCGGGAATTATTTTTTCGAAAATAATTATTCCATTATAAATTTTTTATGAATTGAATTAGAAGAGAATAAAAGAATGACACACAAAAAACGATTTTCCTTAATTTATAATTTAACTGTTCATCAAGAATTCGTTTAGTGTCTTTCCACAAAATTCTACGATAGAGAATTGAGAAAGTAAATAAAATTGGAAAAATGATGATTTGAAAACAAATGGCTTCAATTCCAATTATATCCTCCAGGACGAATGATCCGATTTCTATTTTCATTATCGTCATTGTTCCCATTATTATTACCATCATCTACATTCTCAGTCCGTTCATTGTTATTATCTCCACCATTCGTCATATTCCTGTATGTTTCGTCGTTTAATTCTTCTTCGATTATCGGATGAATTTGTTCATTCTGATTTGCATTCTGATCCAATTGGTCGAATAATCGATGAAGAATATTCGGTGTTTTCAATATTCGGAAACCATCATCTTGATAGGGGAAAACGTCTTCTAAAAAATAATATAAATGTCCTGCAGCTATTCCCACCACATCAATAATGAATTGATTGCCCAAAATGAATGAGACAGCAAGTAGAGCCCAATGGAGATTGATTGCACGGAAATTGAATAATCCCATAAAATTCATACGAATTTGAGGATTTCTCCTTCCCCAAATATACACCAACATTATCGTAAATGCATTGTAGAGAAAGAAGACATTATAAAAACAAGCGAACAATGTTATCATGACAGTGCCGAAAAGACAAAGAAAAAAGAAATCGGCCGTACGTCCTCGAAATGATCCTTCTTCCAAATATCGACAGTAGCGGAACATGAAGAGAATTTGAAAGAAGAAATTAAATCCAATATTTCCCATGTAACAAAAATTGGTGAATAATCTCCAAATCTGAAATTTTCTAAAAATCAGATGAGGATTAAAATACAATTGATATGGATTGATCCATTGACTCTCTACGAGTGCTGTGGTGACGATGCATGCTGTCGTATATCCTCGAGTAATCGGAGGAATTTGCATATACTCATTATATAAATTCTGAATTGCCATTACACTTCACTATTCGGCTCGTCACTCGTTCGAGTAAACTATTGCAAGACAATTCAAAAATACACGTTTCCAATTACTGATGTGCTGTATGTTTTATGTTCGAAGTATTTGTGTTCCTTCTTTATTTTACTGTGGAGAGCTTAGATGTTAAAAAAACATTTTAAATTTTATACAAAATTTTTTTGCTTTTAAATTTTTTTCTAATTTATTTCCACTATATCATTAAGCTTAATTTACTATTCGTACAGGTTTATATATTATAAAATTATTTTTAATTATTTTTAAATTTATATTTTATTCTTTATTTTGTTATCTTTTAAATTTTCTAATTTTTTTTTTCAATTGAATATTTTATATTTCACGAAAGTTTTATGATTGTTATTGGAAGGTTACTTATAATATCTTGTAATGACTAATAATCGGAAAAAATTTAAATAAACATAAAAATATTTTGATTGACATTTAAACATGAACGGTTTAATGATATCGTAATAGAGATGATGAAGTAGATTTGAAGATGAATTATTACACAAAATGATGATAAATGATATAATTTGATAATGTGAAAATGATTATTTTTAATTTATTAATTTCAGTCGATAATGAACGATAATGTGTTCAGAGAACAATAGAGTACCAATACATCATCAATACTGAATTGTATTATGATCAAATTGATATGATGTGAGTCATGTTGTTGATAAATAATAAAATGTTAATTATTTTCCCCATCAATTAGTGACGTCAAGTCTTAATCGACCGTGTAGATGATATAAATATCATTTTGTTCGAATATCATTTACTTTCAAATATTATTTGAATTTTAAAGGAGAAAAAATGAGTGAAATTAAATTATTATACTTCAACTTCCGAGGTCGTGCTGAAGTAATTCGATTGATGTTGCATATGTCGAAGGTGGAATTTGAGGATAAACGGTTTACAAATTTTCAAGAATGGCAGGATAATAAGGAAGGAATTCCAGAAGGCAATCTTCCAATTCTCCAAATTGATGGAAAGGATTTGAAGAATGGAATGGCTGTCGTGAAATATTTAGCACGCAAATATAACTTATATGGGGAAACGAATGAAGAGAAATATAAGATCGATTATATTACTGAGAATATTATCGATTTATATCAAACGTTTGCAGTACAAAATATTCCGAAAGCTGTCTTATTTTATGGACCGGAACATGAAGAAACTAAAGAATTGATCAAAGGATTTGTTGACGCTACGCTTAATACTTGGTTACCGATGATGGATAAAGAATTAGGAGAAGGTGATCAATATCTCGTGAATAATAAAATGTCGTTTGCTGATCTGATGTTCTACGAAGCATTGGTAACTCTCAGTATTCTCGATCCGAAAATTTTAGAAAAATTTTCCAAGTTAACTAAATTTCAAGAATTCTTCGCAAGTCACGAGAACTTGAAAGATTATTTGGAGAAACGACCAAGTACTTTAATTTAGAATTTGATTAAAAGTTCAATAAGAAAATTTACTTTAATTAAATTTCCCAGGAACAACATTAAGGAAATTAGAAATTTATTTGCTTTCATTCACTTATCATCATTCTTCTCATTGACATTCATTTGTCAAATGACTGGCGACCTCAGTGTAAGGTTCGTAGTTAGTTTGAACATTTCCTTCTTCAATAAATAAATAAACAATTCAAATTCTAATCTAAAAAAAAATATAAAATATTTTTCTTTGTCATTCATTCTAAAAAAAAAATGAAATTTTTGTTTCTTTTATTTATCGTTGTCTCTTTGGAATACGGTCATTCTTTTCGTTATAATCGACGATATTCTCGTTATGGAAAATTAGGAGAACCTCATTCCTCACTTCAATATGAAGAAGTTGATGATTTATGGTTTTATCAGAAATTAGATCATTTTTCTGATAATCCAACAACATGGAAACAAAGATATTTTATTAATTCTCAATATTTCGATAAATCGAATGGTCCAATTTTCTTGATGATTGGTGGTGAAGGTGAAGCTAGTAAGAAATGGATGACATCAGGAGCATGGACAGAATATGCGAAAAAATTCAATGCACTTCTAATTCAAATTGAACATCGTTTTTATGGAAAGAGTCAACCAACTGAAGATTTGTCAGTAAAAAATCTTTCTTATCTTTCTAGTCGTCAAGCTCTGAATGATTTGGGGAATTTCCGAGAATTTATTCGAATTCAATTCGAATTATCGGATAAGAAGAATAAATGGATTTCATTTGGTGGATCATATCCAGGTAGTTTATCTGCATGGTTCCGTCTCAAATATCCTCATTTGGTTCATGCTGCTATATCGTCCAGTGGACCATTATATGCTGAAACGGATTTCTATCAGTATTTAGAGGTCGTCCAAAATTCTATTAGATCGATGGCTAATGATGGGGAGAAATGTTTATCTTCCATCACTAAAGCAATAAGTACATTAGAAGATTTGGTAAATCGAGAACAATTCGATGAGATCACTCAACGATTTAAATTGTGCACTCCACTCGTAAAAGATACGAATGATATCGAAAATTTTTTCTCGACCGTTTCTGGTAATTTCGAAGATGTTGTTCAATATAATCGAGATAATCGTGCAGGAATGGTTTCACTTCTTTATTTTCTTTATTAATAATTAATAATAATTATAGGAACATAAAAATTTGACTATTTCTTATTTATGTGATCTAATGACGAATGAAGCGAATGATCCATTGACGAATTTTATCGCAGTCAATAACGCTTATCTAAGTAGCCATGATGAGAATTGTACAGATTTCAATTATGAAGAAATGATTGAAGAAGTTTTATTTTGAATTATTATTAATTTAATTATGAAATTATTTTTCAGTTGCAAAATATAAAGTGGGATAAAACAGGTGCATCAAATGGAAGACAATGGATATATCAAACTTGTGCCGAATTCGGATGGTATCAATCATCAACTTCAACTCAACAACCGTTTGGACATCGTTTTCCGATAGACTTCTGGACGAAACAATGTTACGATGTTTATGGAGAGAAATTCATGAAAGATAATATTCAATCGAATGTAAATAATACGAACATCTTCTACGGATCAAGACAATTGCCTGTCAGTCGTGTCGTATTTGTAAACGGATTGATCGATCCGTGGCATTCTATGGGTATTTATTCATCGGACCAATTGTCACCTGATACAACTAATACACCCATTATCGTTATTGATCAAGGAGCACATTGTTCCAATATGTATCCATCATTATCGACAGATAGTCAAGAATTGAAAGACGCTAAACAACATATACAATCGTGGATAGCTTACTTTTTAAAATAATTAAAATTTTTTTTATTCTTATAAAAATTTCATTATTTTTCAACTCAATCAATTTTTCTTTCCATCCGTTCTCCTGTTAATGACTAGATCAATTTATTCCAATAATTTCATTCAATAAAATTTCCTTTAAACGATTTTGAAAGAGAATGAAGACTACATCAGGAATTGAAGATGAATTAGTTCATTCCGTCAAATATCGTCCAAGTTACATCAATTCGTTAAAGTTAAATTAATGTAAAATGTATCGAATGTGAATCAAGTCCAACAACTTTATGATCAGGAAATGGTTGGATTACGACCGAGAATCTCATTCAAAAATTTACGATACATATTCCTCGGATTAAGTATATTCTTCGCAATCTGTTCCGGAACAAGTGTTGCTCTGAAATCGAAAGTTTAATATTTATCTCCAAAACTCCAATTCTTCTCAGCTCCATCGATTAGAAGTCTTTTACACGAAGGATTGTGTAATGATTGATGAATCATTAAAGGATTTCCTCTTATCTAATATTACTGAGGAAACGAAAATTAATCACCCATTCAAATTTGATAAAATAATTAACTGTCAAGATTATGTGAACAAGAATAATGGGAAGACATGTACTTGTATTAAGATAATAGATGTAGATGATGATTTCCTTGTTAATTCATTTGATGTTTTTGCATCAAACAAAATTCATCATTTTTAGGGTACCGTTTTCTTATACTATAAATTGGATGTGTTCTTTGAAAATCACAGGAAAATCTTAAGAAGTAGAGATCTCTTACAATTACGAGGATATTTTGATACACCTTTAGAAGAAAGTTTATCATTTATCAACCAATTTAAATCTTTTAATTGTTTATCATTTTTTATTTATATCATAACTTTATCAGCAAATGATAATGCATTTGTTCTATCGAAATTCTTTGGGGTGGTTAATCCGAAAAGCAAAATTAATAGATTTTGTGATCCTTTATCGTATGCGATGAATATATCACAGAATGAAAAAGGAAATCCTATTAGTAAAACATACTGTTCCTTTTTTTTTTAAATATTTTAATTTTTAAAAAATGTTTCCGATAGTTCCTTGTGGAATTCTAGCAGATATTATTTACAATGACACTTTTAAATTATTCAAATATAAACCTTACAAGCGAGAAGCAGAAATTGATTTTTTCCGCGGAAATGTACTACCTATTGATATTAAACAGTCGGACATTGCACTAAATATTGATCAGCGAAGATTTAGTTTCCCTTCAAGTTTATATTGATAAATTCTTAAAATTAATTTAATATAAAAATTATTTATATTAATTAATATAAATTAATTTCTTCATTTAAGACATCGATAATTTAGAAATACTACCTAATTGGCAAACACATTATTGTCCACGATTAAACAGTTGTAATTGGACCGAATTATTGAGGAGTGACATGTGTTAATATGATTCTATTGATAATTGAATTTCATGCATATTTTGTATCATATTCCAGTTAATTATGAGTTATTAATGAATTGGGTTAGACCAAATGCTTTAAGTAATACGCCGAAATTGATGGGAAAGATTGAATCTAAAGAAAGAGTTACTTTAGGCAAAGGTCGATATATTCTTCTTGTAAATTTAGGTAAGTTCGTTTTATGTTGTTTAATTCAATATTTCATTTTAAACAATCTGATAGCATATCCAAAGTTCTCCAAAAATAATCATCGACGTTTTATTCTGGCAAATATCTCATTATTTGGTAATTCCTTAGGATATATCACCGTTTCCAACATAACCATATCAATAACTTGTCTAATATTAACTATATGTTTCTTCAATTTGACACGTTTCAATGTTAACTATAAGTGAATTTCTTCTTTTAAATTATTGTTAATTAATTTATAAGGTTACAAATGATCATATCGAATTTATCGAATTTATTGAATTTAACGAAAATAGTGTACATTCAATATCGTATACAAATTATTAAATAATCATAATACATTGTAGAGAATACAAGGAAAATTTATGCTTGTTTCATGTTTGTTTGATTTCTGCATTTTCAAATATTTCACCATCACTTTTACATGTTGAGTAAATGAGTAGAATTTATGGATAAAACAATTGTATAAATACGCCGTTTTAAACCCTCGAAGAACAGTAAAAAACTTTAAGTTTTAAAACAAAAAAATTCAATTCTACAAAAATTTTATTGAATATTCTAATCTATTATTGATTTGGCTATTGTTTGGTTCAAGGCAATTTTGCCCATAGACTTGAAGAAAGTTATTTCTAACATTACGCGATTCAAAATAATTATTCTTGAAATTCGCGAAATTAATTCATGAATGCAAACTTCCATTCTTAACATGAAACTAGTATTATTTGTCACCTTTATCTTCACAATCATTTTCATGGAATCTTTATCGCAGATACATGGTGAGACTAGTAGAAAATGTCATTATACTTTATTTCCAGGTTATTCTTTTCAATTGTATCTAATTTGATTAATTTCATTAATCAGAAATTAAACGTCGCTCACTTTTTGGTTATATCAGTAGACTTATAGAAAGTGACAGTTGTAATTAGAGACATTATATAAATTTCGTTTATTCTTAATGTTACTATCTTGTTATCATTCAATACATAATGGCTATATTATACGAAAACTATAGAAATTTTTCTTATTTTATACACGAGAAATAAAATGATATGGGCTTTATCGAATTTTACCGAGAAAAATCATAAAACAAAAAGAAATTATATTACCATTAAAAATCGGAATGAAATTTTATCGTTGGAATTGAGGATATTTACGTCATATCTTATGATTATTCGCATAAAATGGAGAAACTTTTAATCGAAATAAAAGAAAAGATCAATATCACTATTTAAAAACTGAATCAATAAACTGTTCCACGGATAAGTCGATGAAAGAAATGCGAATTTACTATATTTAATTAGTGAATTTGGAGTCGATATTCATTGTTGATTTTCAACAAAGGATGATTAATAGAAGTTAACTTATATTGTGTCAGACATTTCGGCTTCAACTCGGATCAGAATATTCTTAAATTCAACTTGTAGCAAATTTCATAAACTTCCAAAACAAGAATACTATAGAGAATGAAATTGTTTATCAATTTTAAATTGACTCAATGGATAATCGCATTAATATTAACTTGGATTCATCAATCCATAAGATTTGTATCATCGAATTATACGTACATATTAAACGATGACGATTCTATAAATTATCTGTATAAAACTACTTTTTGTACATTTGCTGATGCTTCAAGCTATTGTTTAACTAAAGAAAACGGTTATCGATTGCTAAATTACGTGAATGGGGCCTTTTTGGAGCATATTTGCAGCCATGAGATCAGTAAGTTTTTTATTGCAATTAATCGAATAGGAAACGAAGTCTATACCACTGATTTTTCCAACAAAAACAAAGTAAATATTACAAATACTGTATATGATCCCAAACAAAATTCTCAAAGTATAGAGTTGATATATACATGTAGAACTAGAACAACCGAATACTGCAACGAAGGGAGTGAAGCAAACCCTATTTGCATCAGAGCATCCTCATCCTCTTCTACCACCACAACGACAACGAGAACGACAACCACAACCAGAACAACCACAACAATGACAACAAGAACTATAACTAATACTACTACTACAACTATCACAGTTAGAAATTGTAAGTAGTACGTAGTCGACTACAGGTTGCGTGACGTGACGTGAGTAAATGAGTGGTTCTCTTAACGTAAATTTA
>JALJEE010001785.1:0-14459 GCA_023231475.1 Seison nebaliae
CCCAGAAGATTGGGATGAATACGATATAGAAAAAATCGTATTCAGAACTAATGAAATATACAAACTAAAAGAATTATATGAAAAATTCGTGCGAAAGGATATAGATTCGGATTATTTTAATCCTATAAAAAAATCAAAGAGCAATTCAAGTTAATTTTTCTTTTAATTTTTGTTTATTTTTCTTCATAAAATAGGTGAGAAAGAGAATGAAGACGATGATGTTGTTTTCACTACTGACGAAGAAAATATTCAATCTCCACTCGGATCACTAACAACCTCTACATGAATTGCCTTTGTGATTAGTCAGGTTTAATTGTTTGGCAACTTTCACTGTAAATACCTGTTTAAAATAGTTTAAATTAAAAATATGAATTAAAATAAAAAAATACTAACTTCACATAAAACGTATCGATAGTTTTGAACAATTGGTTTACCTTTAAATTTTGATAAGTAAGAGAACTAAGAAGAAAAATAAAAACAACTGAAAATAAAGAAAAGTAAATTGTAAACTTAAATTTACGGTAATAAGTAATGGTTAGGTTTGTAACCTCGTTCATTGAAGTTGGTTTTCAGTAACGAAGGACTTCTATCGTTCATTAATTCTGTAATACATAAATCAAATTAATTAAATTTCAATAAAAATCAATGTTGACGTAATGGAGGTTACATTGCTGTTTATCAAATCGGAAGTAGACGACTCGGAATTTAATTCAGTAGACGACTTTTAATCCTCAAAATAATCAGAACCGACTTCTTGCTTGATAAATCTTTCATATTGACATTTTATTTTGGTGACATCATTCGACTGACAGACGATTTTTTAAATTTTGTATTCGTCCCAATCACTTGGAATTACCTCCTTTTCAAGTGCCTAATCATAATAAACAAATATGGAAAATTTTAGAATTAACTTTGAATAATTTTTTTTTGTTCCCAATTCGACATCGCTCCAAAACAAATATTGTCTGTCTATCCAATCAGTGCAGACAGGAGCCAAAAAAACTGTTCTTTGGCGCTTCCTTCTTCCTACTGCTTTTTGGTAACCATGAAATTTTATTAGAGAATATTTTTTCATTTTTTCACATGCAATATAAGAACGTGCTTCAAATATTTTGAAATGATTGTCAACAATAATTTTTACTCAAGTAAAAGGAGTTGAATTATTCTATATGATTAAATCGGGTGACGGAACCTCTTGTCTATTTTTGGAGCGGGAATAACCTAAATTTCGGAGATAGATTGCAAAAATTTTACAAAAAAATTCTTCGAGATTGTCAATTTCGAAGTTCTGGATTAACGTCTTTAATTGTTCATCTCTCACCTTCTGCTCTTTTCGAATGCACTTCTTTATCCCGTCTTCAACCAACTTATATTGTGCATTTTCATGTTAAAAACATTTATGCAAATAATTTTCGAACATCGCACGAGTCGGATGGTGGTGGGGTATTAAAAATTTTAACCCATTGTTTTTTCCTTCCAAAAGGTTATTTGTTCTTGGTATACCATCCAGTGTACATTGGGCGTTGCTCCATAATCGGGGAGGAAATCTCGCATTTTCTATATAATACTCCTCAAAATACTCAAAATTTGAGTCGTTGATGATGATGATGATGATGTTGTTGTTGTTGTTGTTGTTGTAGACGATGGTGATGATGATGACGTTGTTGATATATATTAATTGTTTTTATTCAATTTAATTTTATAAAGTAAAATGATAATTTTATAATCGTCATAATATGATTTCGTAGAATTTGTTAGAATTTAGAAGTGAGGAAATGAAAAGATGTTGCGCGACTTATATAGACGTCCTTAGGTTCATTAGGTCAATGTGATAAGGACATCAATGTAAACTATTGAATCACAATCGTAAATAATAAAACGTTAATGCGGAACGGTTTTCAGTAAATGAGCAAGGAATGTTTGATCAAAGGTCACCATATCTTTTAAATGTTTCGGCGAACGACGACTTAATTGCTTCTCGTTAATTGTTTCTTCCAGGCAACTTGTCCATTTCTGTTGACATAGCCATGACTATGTTCAGACCTCTTACACATATATTTGTTTTATTAGTAAAAAATAATTGCACTGACCGGGAATCGAACCCGGGCCGCCCGCGTGGCAGGCGAGCATTCTACCACTGAACCATCAGTGCGTTAAATAATTTAGATAAAGATCTAAATATATAAGTATATTACACAGGATTCAAAACTAATCGGACAAAATTAAGTTTTTTTTAAATGTCCATAACTTTCTTTAAGTAGCATTATATGCGTAAAGCAGCATACCGTTAGATAGTTTTATTCAAGCTCGTTTTATTAGTTCAATTTGACAAAAAATATTAAAATATACACTGACTAAAATATTTGGCGAAATTAATTTAAAATTCCTCTTTAAATTCCTTGGGGCGTGCGTAGCGCAGTGGTCTACGCACGTTCCATGCATATTTGCGAAGTAACGTACCCTGCAGCTCGATAGAGTCATATTGGGGCGTGCGTAACACAGTGGTTTATGCACGTTAGCAACGCCACAACGATGGGACATACGTCTTACGCTACGTAGAGATCTCTTACCACTGACCGTAGAGGAGATCGATCAGAAAATTTATCCCGACGGGAATTTCACTTAAAAAAAAAAAAAAAAAATAATCTATTAATTAACAAATTTCATTTCATAAAAAAATTTGTATAATTACATTATTAATAAAATTCCGGTCGTCACCAACGTTGATCAAGTGGTGCAACTCGATAAGAGTTTCTTGATCAATTGGACAAAACGTGATCGGATCGTAAAAAAAATGAAGTCCTTAAAATCGGGAAGGATAAATAGTAAAAGAAGTGACAGGATTCGAAACTGAAATTTTGTCCAGGAGAGAAAAAATTCGACGAAAAAAGAGAATAGGCAGTAGAAGAAAACCAACGGTGGCGAAGAGTAAAGAACGATTCCACCTGTCGAAAGAACAGCCTAACCTCCTGATAAGTCGATTGTAGGCGCGATCGAACGACAGAAATAAACGTTGTGTACATAAGAAAATAGTTTCCTAAGGTGTAATTTTAAAGGAATGATTTTACTTTTGGGAGAGAAAGAGAAAAATGATCTGCATAATTTGTTTCGAATCGGATCGTGTTCGACGGAGATCGATGGTTGAACCAAGAAAGATAGTGGAGGATTTAAATGGAATTAGGAGAAACTTATCTGTTTTATGTTTTATGGGTACCCCCTCTGGGAGAGAAATAAAGATAAGTGTCGTTCACTTATAAGAAGATATGTATGTATAAGATAAAGATATGACCGTTTCAGACGACGGAGAGAGCGTCTACGATCACGATGTCATCCGCATAGGTCATAACATGCGGAAAAGAATTGTTTCCTATGTAAATGCCGTGTGATTCATTTAAATTGCTGAGAATGCCACCAATGACTAACCCGAAAAGCTAAGGACCTTGACAAACAACGGAGTTGATGGAGAGAAAATCACTTTACTGGTTTCCAATGACGAAGCGTCCCAGATACTCATAACAAAGATGGTAGAGAAATCTGAGAAAGGAGCTTTCACGCCATGACGATTCAAATGATTTAAGGCGAAGTTCAGTAAAACGTTCAACTGAAATGATGATGAACGAACATTGGAAAAATCGTCCAGTTTCTTGCTTCTCATTCGTCATAGCTTAGAGAAACTCAGATCAGATTCCGAGAGAAGTGAAGCGATGTTGGTTGATTTGGTCTGCGAATTGAAGTTTGTCACTAGCACGGAACGGAGGACCGGTCTGTTTTGGCGAAGAAGGCGGTGCTCCTCAGTCGACAACTTTCTGGGGCAAAACAGTCAGTTCGGGTGCCGACTGTAACAGCGACTGCAGATTTCTTCATAGACTTGTTTGTGGACTTCCTTGTTGAGTTCGCTATTTCTTGATGTATTGAAGATGAATTCGATGATTCGAAGTCACATTGGCTAATTCGTTCTCGATATTGTTCGATATGTTTGTCGTTTACAGCCAGCTTCAGATGTTAACCGTGAGTTGAGGACCACTTAGGGTGTGGACAAATGAGAAATGAATAGGGAGATACGAAGATGGTCTGACACGCACGAAAAGTGAGAAGTCTTGGTCTCAACCTGATAAGTTTTCATGTACCCCAAATTATGAAGAGATTATCATTTCCCGACAAGATAAGACCACTGTGTCAGCGAATTCGGCCACAATCTACCAACTTCTTCAACCAGATCCCAAAGGCGTAAACGACTCAGCATTACGGTGAAAACTGGGACGCGTATTGGTTGCTCTATAACTGGAGGTCAGTTTTAGGGATTAACTTCCATTCTTCCACCACAGCCAACTCTTGCATCAATCCGGTCTTGATTTTGTCAAGCTTTGGAGAATGAAGAGTTATTAATTGTTTTTATCATCAGTTACCAGTTTTTCTTACATATTTAAATTATGAATACAAAAGTTTAGTTAAAACTTGTATGTTTGTAGAATTTTAGTAAATTTTTTATTAATCGAAATGTTAATTAGAAATTTTATTTGAAATAAAAATTGCTGTGACCAGGATTCGAACCTGGGTTGTCGCGGCCACAACGCGAAGTACTGACCACTATACTATCACAGCCGAAAATATAATCAAATTCATATATTTCACTACCGACTTCCTACACTAGACTAGACTCACATCATCATTATCATCTTGAAAGAAAGACCATCCTTGACATAAACAGGTTTATTAAACGAATTATTTAAATCTAGGAATATTTATTTACTGTTTATCTCGGATTTGAAAAAAATTTTTTTTTCACTCCTGTAAAAAAATTGTATGTACACTCCTGTTATTTGTGAGTATAAAAGCAATCATCGAAATAGAACAAGGGACCGACATCTACCTCGCACTCACCAAGTCGATCAAGACGATGCAATCACAATCCTACATACTTCAATCAACTTCTTTATTCTCAACGACAAACTGTTTTTAACTTCTCCTCATTTCTCCTATTTCTTTAACGTGACGGCTACTTTGCCCATCTATTTTATAAATAAAATCATACTCACTGTCAGCTCAAACAGTTCATATGGTAGCAGCGAGTGGTTTTCTTTACGATTTTTTTTTATAAACGATCCGGAATGAAGATGTTTGTGAGCTTATCGGATAAATTCTTCAGATGGAAGAACCCGCCGGAAAAGCTAGTCCATCTAGTAAAGCCCAGACCAGCCGATATCCAGCTGGTACGCGAGATCAGAGCAATTGTGAAGAAACAGAAAACCGAGCTGGAGAAGGAAACGGTCGATAAAATTGAACAAACAAAGGAAGACGCTTCAACAAAGAACAAAGAAGAAGGACCGAAAGTGGCAAAGAGCGAAACTCCGGCCACTCTAGAGAAAGAACCGGGGGCAATCCTCGCGATAACAGAGGGAAGACCCTCGTTAGTCTATTTGCAAAGGAATATCCCAATATATACGGAAGACGAGAATCTGGAAGAATGATTGCAGATCGTTCTAGCCAAATTGGCTTATTATCGATTAACGGATGAAGAATTGGCAGCCACCTTGATGCAGCTCATCGACCACCGGATAGCAAAGGATATTTCCTTTTATTAGGTGCAACACCCACCTTGCAACAAGTGACGGAATACCTGCGCAGTGCTTACACCACGCAGAACGAATTGAATTACAAAATTGCACAGTTTGATGAAGCTCAACGGGGAACAAAACTCACCTAAGAATCCTACCTGCAGAAACTGGTAAGGCTCGCAAAAGAGGTGTACCCAAACGCTGAGACGGCAGAGGCCTTCGCAAAGAAGAAATTCTTTCAGGAAATTACCCACGAGGCACTCAAGCACCGGCTGGCTGCGGACCAAATCAATTTCAATTCACTCCTGATACAGGTGATAAATAGCATAAGAAAATATCAGGGAACCGTCAAAGCAATTCGGACAGTTCGATACCGAAATAAAACCCGAGTTGGTGCAACCTCAATTGATCCAGAGCATCTATCCCCATCTCGGGGTGGAAGTCGCGAAGGTGGAGCTAATAACCGTGGATCGAAAGGAAGAAATCGTGGTAGAGGTAATAGCCGGAATAATGACCGTAGTTACAACGATCGGGACGAAAATAAACAAGGTAATAATAATTATAATTATCGGAATAATGATAACCGAGGCGGTAACAACCGTTGTAACTGCCAGAACAGACAAAGAAATAATAATGGCGGATATAATAACAATAATTATCGAGGAGGAAATTCGAATCGTGGAAACAACAACACAAAAAGGAATAACTACTATAGTAACCAATCCCAGAACGACCGAAATAATTTATGGTCGGACAATAGTCAAAATAATCAAAATAATAGATCACCCCAGCGAATAAATAGAAATGACCGACCCCCTGCATACGTACGGTCGGAAAATTGTAACTTCATAGATGGTGAGATGATCGATAACGGAGACATCTACCTCGCACTCACCAAGTCGATCAAGACGATGCAATCACAATCCTACATAGTTCAATCGACTCCTTTATTCTCTCCAAAAAACAAACTGTTTTACATCTCTCATCATTTCTCATATCTTTTAACGCGACGGCCGGTCTGCCTAGCTTTTTATATAAATAAAATTATACTCAGCTCGAACACTTCAAATATATCTTCTTCTCTTTACGCTCCTACTTCTACACCCTTTTGACAAACATCCGATCATCATGAACGAGCTACTTCAGTTCAATTCAACACCGCTCAACGTCATATTCCATTTATCTCCTTCAATACTCATGGTCCAACCAACTTTCGTGCTTCTATTCCTCTTCTTACTAAATATGACATCGTATTCTGTCAAGAGACATACCCGTGGACACCAAACCCGTTTGGCTTCAGTCTATAGATCACATCATATACAATACATCTGTCGATCTTCCTAATTCCGATAATGTGGCTGGTCGACCTTCAGGTGGTCTTTGCAAGCTCATTAACAAGGATCTCCTTCTTCGTTCTTTTACCCAAATATCCGGTGATGTGGTTCATTTTATGATACGAGATATTCTTTGTTTCAACCCTTTATTGGCTATCAAATGTGTTATGGCTTCCAGCAATCGCATCGGCTTTATCATCGGTGACGACTTCAATTGCGACTTGAGGAACACTTCCCATTCCGCGAACCGCCTACGCCCAATTAATTTCCAATCATCATTCCAGTTTTGTTGAATACGAGCGGTGTGGCAAGAATTCTTTCATGTTTAAAGCTCAAATTGTCATTTCAGGGATTGACCATTATATCGTGAACGACAACTTGAGAAATTCTGTGGTGTTTTCCAACATTCCGATCGACTCGCAATTTTTCTCCGCGGTAGGCAGTGTATATTTTAGTATTTTTTGTCAAATTGAACTAATAAAACGAGCTTGAATAAAACTATCTAACGGTATGCTGCTTTACGCATATAATGGTATTTAAAGAAAGTTATGGACATTTAAAAAAAACTAAATTTTGTCCGATTAGTTTTGAATACAGCTGTATATTTAGATCTTTATCTAAATTATTCAACGCACTGATGGTTCAGTGGTAGAATGCTCGCCTGCCACGCGGGCGGCCCGGGTTCGATTCCCGGTCAGTGCAATATTTTTATGTTTAATTACATTGTAGATTAATTCGTTCAATTTTAATGAAATAAAAAAAATCTTTCTAAGGCCCTATCTTATAACTCTCTATCATACGTTCCAAACTTTTTTTTATACCTGATACCTGATACCTAATAACTTCTATTCAGTTATTGAGGTTCTTTTTTTATTATTTGCATGGTTTTTACACATTTGCCTGCTTACACATACGCTCTGTTCTAGTTTTTATCGGAATCCTTTTTTCACAAAATTAAAGTTGTTTATTAAAACTCAAACTAATAAATCAGTGGTGAAAATTATGTGACATAAAAGAAACAAACCGAAATTAGGATATATTTGAGTTTTTTGATATGTATGAATTTAGACATTACATTACATTCGCCATCTCTTTAACTTTGTCATCTTCTTCGTCATATCTGTTGTATTTTATTCAAAGAAGTCACATATCCTTTTATATTATTTGATATCCATCGGATTATATTCCATTTGTCCATTATATTGTTGTTGTTTGTTTGGTCGAGAACAAAAGAAGTTAGGTGATATAATGAACTGTGGAGAAATAATTTTCTGATTTGTTCCGAATATCCTCTTTTCATTCTCTTAATCGCTCTTCTCGCACAATGTCATGATTAGACTATGCGCGATGTCGATTGACTGATCGATACATTTATTTTTCTAAATAATTAAGAATCAAGCAACTGCAATATCCATGAGAAATTGAACTAAGAGGTGATTGTGTATTGTCGTGGCCAATGATGAAATGTTCAGTGATCGTTCTAGCATTTAATTCCTACTTCGTCGATTTAGAATCACTTTTCACTTCGATGTTCGAACTCGACGTTGTCGATCATCGGGCCGACAAATTTTTAGTTTGATTATTTTTATCACAACAATTGTTTCGTGTTTACTTGTTCTTATTGATTGGACATTTCTGATAGACCATTCTTAACTATATAACGGACAGTCTGTTAATCTTTTTTTCGTCGGACTATCTGTTGTTATTTCTTAAATTTATATTTAAATGTATAGGTCCATTCCATTCAGTCCGTTTGTTAACATCAAATAATCCGAAGAAAAAAAGAAAAACAGACAGTCCGTTATGTAATTCTCAATTATACCATCATCTAATATGATTATCCATATATTGAGTAATCGTTGGACGATATCTTTCCGATAATAATTATTTTTGTGGCTTATCGGCTGAATGGAGACCGAACGAATTACTTTAAGAACAAATTATATAAACAATTATAATCCAGAACTATGAAAGATGACAAGATGAAGTATACAAACATATATAGGATCATAAAAGTGAATTGTGTATCGTCATCTATCGAGAACGATTTTTAGACATTTGACATGATTATTGACGCTGGTGTTCTTCCGTTTTGTGGAAGTGGATGGAGATGGAGATATTTCCCGTTATCCAATTGCAGACCTGATTCTCTTTCAATGACAATGAACATTCGATCCATAGCCATTTTTACCCCATAAAACGCAAGAAAAATTGTGAAAAACTGATCAACAGATATTCCATCATTAGCCGCGCAAAGAATTTGAAGTTGAAAGAATTATTAAATTTTATTTTAGTAAATTAATATTTTTGAATTTGAATGCTACTTATAGTCTCGTTACCCAACGGTCGATCGAATTGAACAATCTTAGGGAGTAGAACAAAAATTATATTCTTTTCTTAATAATCAATTTTATAACTAATCTCTCCGATTAATAAAAGAATTCCTTAAATGCTGAAGGGAGATAACTGAACTCTTATTGAAAATGCACAGCATTCAATAGTAAAGTGTAAAATCTTGAAGAGCTTGAATAAGACTATTTTATGATATGCACCCTTATAAAAAGGAGTAATTAAACAGAAGTTATGATCTGTTTTATAAAACCCTAAAGGTGTCCGACTACTTTAATTTTTTACTGTATAATATGTGTTAACAAACATTATAATTATTTTTTATTTATTCAGTTTTCAATTAGTTTTCTTGTCTAATCTTTGTGTCTCTTAATAAAATAGTCTATTAATTTATATTGACAATTGACGAACATTATTTGAATGGATCAACAATATAATCCTTCAATGTCCATCCCTAATAACGAGGGTTCAAAAACTCTCAGAGATCCATTTGATACACCATCAAGTATTTTGAACATTGACGGGAATTGTTTATCTATTTCTACTCTACAATTACTTATGGCGTCTCCTTCATTAATGTTTTTATTTTATGAACATAATTACTGTAGCACATTTACTTGTTTTCAACTACAACTTCACATTGCGAAAAATAAAGAAGGTAAATGTAATTTAATCAAAGATATTGAATATTCATATTTGGTACATGAAGTAATGGTTATGATGGGATTCCGTACATCGGAAAATGAAATGAAGGGACATTCATGTAAGAATCACCCTATATCTACCGGCTGTCGAATGCTTAAGAATTATACTTCTCACCTTGATACTGTAAATGGTAGTTTGGTTCTACACAACTTTTATCATTTATACACAATGAGAGAAAATCAGATGATAGCGAAAGGGGAAATTCAACAATCTTCTGCACTAAACTCTCCTGAGTTGTTGTCGAGAATTGGAACAAAATCTGTGAGGGGAAAATTCTTAAATTCCACCGATAATGACATTAAAGATTTGAGATTAAAGGATGATAATATTAGAAAGGGAGTATTTTATTCTGTTTCATCCTTTCTTGGGAAAACCAAGAATAATTACGAATACTGTAAAGAAGGATTGAATTCAGCAGTTGACTCGCAACGTTACTCCAAACTTTTAAATTTGCGTTTTAAAACAACTGTCATCTTTTTCATCAATTTCCTTTTTATTGGACTTGGAGGTACTCGTCAAACTGAAACTGTTGCTCATATATTTTATAAGGATACTCAACGTCCATTTTTTCTAAAGAGCGAAGTAAAAGAATTGGTATACAAAACACTTTGGCCTTCTTGGAATCAGTTAATTATGGATCATGTGACATATTTTCCCCATCTCAAAATGATTTATCTTAAAATGGATCAGAAAAAAGATGAAACTAAAGTGATTTTCGACGTATATCCGTTTTGTTGGTTGCAAACTTGGAACGATGATATTTTTAGTTTGGCCGAAAAATGGCTTTCAGACCGATCTGCCCATTTGATCCGTAGATATGGTTTCCCCTCAACTGTCATTATTGATTTTGAGGAAGTTACTATCCCAACTTCTTTCCCTCCAGTTTTTACACTGCAAATTTCGCCTGTTAGTCTTTTATCATTAATCAAATTAGTTAAGAAATCGATTAGAAATGTTAATGGTGAAAGGATATTTACACCGAATCGGAAAGTAGTAAATATAACTTATAGAGACATTGGTTTCACATTCCCAATTGAATTTTGGTGTGATAATATACCTTGTAATAGGAAATTATTTAAACATCATGTGATTGGTTCAGAGAACGAAGAATTTGAACTTTTTGGAATGCACCTTCGACATTATGTTGTTGAGCACAGAATATCGATGTATGTGGATAGCCTGATGATACAAAATGCGTTTTATGAAGAATATAAATTAAAGCGGTCACGAAAAATATTCAAATGGATGATGAACCGTAAGAGTTTGTTTGACGTTTTAGCTAAATTGGACAAGAACACTACTGCACATGTTATCAGTGAATTGCAGAAGTATATTGAAGTTATGGTTTATAAAGAAACTGTTCAAAATTTGGAGAAAATAAAAAATAAAGGAGATATTTCATTTCCTTTACCTCCATCGATGGTGATTCGCGGTAAAAGCGAATCAGGTCATTCATTAGCATTGGTAAAAAGTTTCAACTCAAATTGGTGGTTCATAAATAACGAGGAAGTTGAAAAGGTCGAAAATCCAAAGGAATTCTTCAATAATCTTGATATAAAAACAAGCATGAATGCTAAAGTCACGTTTTGGCAACGAGTTAAAAATTCGCGTTCCACTTTAAACAATTTACGAGCGATCATTCATCCAATAACTGAAAATGATTTATTTAATTCTTAACTTAAGTTCATTACCTTGTTTTTAAGTGAATAGTGAAGTTTAGTTCAAATTCTTTTAATCTGAAATAATTTTAGTAAATTTCAATACCTGTACTGATAATTTCTTAAAATGAAATTCTATCTCGTTTAAATTTTGTCTATGCGTATACCAATTATTTTTAGGCCACATTACTAATCGTTAAACTCCAAGAATAACCAATTTTCTCTTCTACATTGTGTAATATTGAAAATTTCATCAAATACCCAAATTTAAAAGAAATGCGATTAAATATCGATTATAAAAATTATATAACCAAAATAATAATGGTGAAAATTGCATAAAAATCGTATAAGATAAAAAAATAAAAGAAATATTTTAGTATTAATAATAATTATTATGTCATTTTTGGTATAAATTCCTTTTGAATTGGACTGTTCCCTGCTAAATCTGTAAGACAGTAAATCATTGACATAAGCAAATAAATCGAAGACTTGTAAGTGATAAACTATAGTGAACTGAATAAATTGTTGGTATTATGGTTTAAAACTCACAGTAAGAGTTTACTAATTGTTAACGATTGTAAGCCATTTTTTTTTTCAAATTACTCATACATCGTACATATACATCATGTATTACCATCTGGGAGTAGTATTCCAGATATAAAGTATAATAAATTTCTAATTTCAGAAAGAGAGATTGTATGGGTAAATTGTAGATTTGTAAATTAACGTTTACGGTTGATATATAATTGATTCAAGTGTCTAAAATCAATAATATATCAATCTTATAATACAATATACTAAAACGATGATATATTAGTTTATTGGCTAAAACGGATTATTTATGATTGTTTAAATTTGTACAAATTTAGCAGGATTGTTTCTTAAGGGGGTAGAATTCAATGCGCAACATTGTTTTATCTTACATTGTTTTCACATTCTTACACGGTTTCTTGTTAGGTTTCTTCTTGTTAGATTTCTTTTACCAAATGGACATTTCTCAAAAATTTTCTCTAGCAAAATTATAATTCTCCGTTATTTAACGCACATTAATTAGGAAAATTTTCCGTCGTAAAATTAACTTTATTCATTTTATATTAACACAGTTCAACCTTTTTTTCGCTTATGTAATTGGTACGTATTACAAATTAAATTGCAAATCTGTTTTCATTTTTTTTGTTTTCGTTTTCGTTTTTTTTTCTTTAGGTTCAGTTCATTTAAGCATGTCTAACTTAGTGAATGAAACCCCTATTCCTGTGGGCTGGGAAATTATTAGAGATCCATTTCACGAGCCACCAAGTATTTTAAATGATCAAACCAATAGTAATGCTCTGGTAGTTCTTCAATTACTCATGGCATCTGCTCCTTTAATGCGGTTGTTATTTGAGCACAATCACTGTGACGCATTCAATTGTTTTCAAATTAAAAGTAACATAGGTCGGGAAGAGCATGGCAAATGTAACTTGATAAAAGATATTGAATATTCATATTTAGTCCATGAAGTGATGGTTATGATGGGTTTTCGCCAAATGACCAAAGAAAGAGGATGTACATGTAATAAACATCCTACATCTACTGGTTGTAAAATACCAAGGGAAACTACTAGTCATACTAGTGCTATAAACGGTAGTATGGTTTTACGTAATCTTTTTCGTTTATACGCAATGAGAAAATGTCCAATGGTTGCAGCCAAAGAAATTAGACCAGATCAAAACATTGAATTTTTAAAAACAATCGAAACAAAATCTGTCAGAAAAGAAGATCTAACCTATTTCGATAAATTAAGAAACCATAAAGAAAAAAAGCTTGATACTACTAGAGAAACTTGGATGACTAAATATAACAACTGTTGGAAGAAAGCGGGATCTGTACTTAGTCACGCATGGTATGGAATGGAAGGCAGTTTAAGTGCATCCGATTATTCTTATATGGACTTTAAGTCAGTTTTAGTATTTCTTATGAATTATCTGTTTACTGGAAATGGAGGAATCGCGCAAAATGCAACTGCTTCTCATACCTATTCTAAGGTATTTGATAGGGATGAGATAAGACCATTGGTACTTAAAACTTTATGGCCTGCAGGACGTCACTTTCGGGGAAATCATATAACATATTACCCTCCAATGCAACTACTTTATTTGAAACTCATGCAAGATGTGAATATAATGAAGATCAATGGCACTCTTTTGAACTTTCCAGCTTGTTGGATCCAAAATTGGAGTGAAAATATGATTAGCGCAGGTGGAAAGTGGATGCCTGAAAGAGTTACTGAGCTTATTGATAGATATCGTTCACCTAATACGGTCATAATAGATGTGCAAAAATGTATAACCTTAGACAAACTTATAGATTCTCCGGTAGTACAAATTTCACTACTTTCTATTTTCTCGATATTTGATTATATTAAGAATTCGTCTAAAAAGATTGATGGTATAATGCAATTTGTTCCCGATAAATCTTTAATAAAATATGAGTATAACATTCTGACTAGCACGTTTCCTAAAGAGTTCTGGTGTGGTAATATACCTTGTAATCGAAGATTGTTCGAAAGCATATCAGACAATATAGAAAACATGGATGATTTCAAACTTTATGCAATAGTTTTCAAAGAATATAACTTTCCTGCCAATATTGAAACAGACATAAGAAGTGTAGTAATAAAGAATCCATTTTATGAGGAATATAAAATGAATAGAACGAATGCCATATATAATTGGCTGCTCGAACTTAAACATGTGAAAGAAATCTTAGATCAAATGAATCCACACATAAAAACCAAAATAACTGGAAAGATTCATAAATATATTGAGACTATGATTTTCAAAGAAACCATGTACAATTTGTATAAATTGTCTATTAAG
>JALJEE010001798.1:0-11453 GCA_023231475.1 Seison nebaliae
ATTAAAAATAAATATGAAGAAGAAGATTTCATTTCTTATATTAATAAAGACGTGGTTTATGAAGTTCGTGATCGACCGATATCATTATTCATGGACGGCACCTTTGATCTGTGTCCACCACAATTCGCGCAAATTTATGTAGTATATTCATCTTTAAATCGTTTTTATATTCCCCTCTGTTGGGCAGCAATGACTAATAGGATGGAGGCATCCTGCATCAAATTCTTCTAGCATTTCTTAAAAAAAGCGAAATTAAACGTGGTATTCATCAGCATGGACGGAATTCTCAGCATCAGAGAATATTTCCCGACGCAACTATTCATTTATGCTATTTTCACTTAATCAAAAATATTAGGAAACGATTTGGAAAAGAAAATTTATTGAAAGAGATGAAGAATAAAGATATTCATAATGAGGCAATGGAATTGGTGGCATTAAGTTTTTTCCCTTCCGAAGAAGTAAAATCGATTTTTCTAAAAATGAAAACGGAGTCGCATAAAAAAGTACAAAAGATATACGCGTACTTCGAGAAAACTTATGTTGGAAGAGATGGTAAACAACCAAGGTATGCTCCTAATTTATGGTCAAACTACGATGCTATGTTATCAGGTTTTCCGAGAACGAATAATGGATGTGAAGGAAGCAACAATGGCATGAAATATTTTATTAAAAAACGCAGGTGAAAGCTTCGCACAAAAATCAACATCTGCAATTTCACCATCGGAATGAATTTAATAATGTTGAATGCCAAAATAGCGCAATTTCATCCCAAATGGCAGAGAGAGTAAGTATTTTATTGGTGAAGGGGTTGGTTGAAAAAAATGCTTCAAAATCATTCTATGAAGGTGAAAATAATGCTAAAGCGCTTAAATTATTAGGTATTCCACCACTGAAAAAAGCGCAGGTAAATAAACATATTCACGATCTATCTTATTTTAAGAATTTTAAGATTCAACCTTTATCATTCTGTTTCGATTTCGAAATTGACGCCAATAGTGCACTATTATACTCTATTTTTTTCATTCTGTTCCGTTTCATGGATTGAACTTCCATTTGTGTCAATCATTGATCAGAAATGCAGCGAATACCGAACTGCGATACAAATATATGACCAATAAAGAATTCAAAAAATAATTAAGGAAACAAATTTAGAAAATATAGTATTCGTCTTCAATATTCCGTTAAATCGTCTTTCACTCACAATATTCCGAAATGTTTTGAGTATGAAAAGATTCAACACGGTCTGAAAAAAGTGACATAAGTAAAGATGAAATGATAACAAAGACAGTGTAAAATTAAAAAAAATCTCAAACAATATATTTGAAAATATATAAATCTCTAAAAAAATCATTAAAAAACTCTATGGTTGAGAACTGTCCTTTTTGGGAGGAAATCGAAAGGTACAAAGAGAACCGCCTCAAATTCATATTTGCTAAGCTGGAAAAAAAGGACAAAATTTTGGGGTTTCTGCAGAGGGAGACGGAATATGTTCAATAACAGTTGAAAGAAGTAGATGTATTGGACAATACATGTAAAATAACCTCACTGCGTCATTGTTATCACAATGTATGAAAAATGTTTACCAATAAAATTAAGATTATATACACCTCTCAAATATTATTATTATACCATTCCCAAATTTGAGATAAATAATTTATCATTAGAAAATCGAAGAAAGTGAAACCTGAAGCGATTTAGTTTATCTTCAAATGATGCTTTTTTTTAAAGTTTTGTTTGCCTTAGGGTATTATTTTTGAAGGGTATTTATTTATTATCTATCGGCCCGTTGTGATTAATATGATGAAATAGAAACGATAAGGATGATGTTATGTGATATGATTTGTGTTGCAAGACATCAATATCATAAAATCCAATAACTATATTATTATAAACTCATGAAATATCATGTAATTTTAACCACATTTCAAGAATTGCTAATTGTCCAAACTTATTTCCTTCAATGGGTGTCAGTTCTACTGTTTTCTCATACTCTTTCAATTTTTCCAAATTGAACAATCCACTATCTTTATTTTTGAATAGGACTTTTCGAAACTTATCTAATAATTCTCCTTCGATCTTCTTCATTTGAGGAACCGGGAAGGCAATTTTCTCTCGATCGATTACCTCAGTAGGGACAGCCAACATCTTTGCAACTTCTTTCAAAATTAATTTATCTCTTCTCCATTCTAGAGGCAGTTGCCCTACAAATTCAATAATATTCGTGTCAAGAAAAGGCGATATAGCGTCAATGGACCAATTTGATGTCATCATTTCCACCCGTTTGATCGGACCGTCAATTGCCATTGTTTCCAATTCCAACTTTAATAATTTGTCCAATATGTGAGATTTTAGTTCGTCAGTTTTTTCAAAAAACGATTTGACATAATTCTCATTAGTTCGATATTCGTTCCGAACAAGGTCTTTATATTCTTCAAATGAACGATCTAAATAAAATTTTTGAAAACCTTCGTATAAATCGAGATTGTTAATAATTTTATTGTAAAATTGATATCCGCCAAATAATTCGTCAGCTCCTTGTCCCGTTAGAATTGTTGAACTTTCATGACAAACATTCTTCGCCAATAAATAAAATGCAATGGCATCTTGACAAATTATTGGTTCGGACATAGCCATTATCATTTTCTCAACGTTTTGTATGATATGTTCTTTTTTTATCGAATATTTCTGATGTTTCGTCTCATAAAATTTTGAGACAAGATCAGAATAGTAAAATTCATTTCCTATGGAATTATCAACATCGTCGAATCCGATCGAATATGTTTTAATTTTATCTTTCAAATTAAGCGACGATAAAATAGCGACAATTATTGACGAATCTAAACCACCTGATAGGAAGACCCCAATCGGTTGATGGGTAATGACACATCGTTTTCGCACAGCGTCCACCAACAAATCCTTCATAAAATTTACAGTTTCGAAATTAGTAGAAAGTTGGGAAGAAGCAAAAGTATTTAAAGTTCGGAATTTTCTTATTTGTGTGACTCCTTCATAGTTCACTTTCAAATAATGACCTGGTGGCAACTTTTTCAATCCATTCAAAATTGTTTGTGGTGCAGGAACGACACCATGAACCATTAAATGGAACTGTAAACCTGATTTATTCATCGAATAACTAGTTGATGGATGTGATATGATTGCTTTTGAATGTGAAGCGACTAAGAGACATTCATCCGTTATATGGTAGTAAAGTGGTTGGATACCAACCACATCTCTTATCATAAACATAGATCTACTTTCTTTATTCCAAATAATGATTGCATATACTCCATCCAAATGTTTGAATGATTTCTCTTTCAATAAATCGAAATACCTAATGACGATCTCTTGATCAGATCCGCCTCCCAATTCGTAGTTATGTCCTATTAAAGTCGACTTAAGAAATTCGGAATTATAAATCTTCCCAGTGAAGACTATTTTATAATTTTTATAAGACATCGTTCGGTTATCGTTCTCGTCAATATTCGACGGCTGAAACTGAAATTGACCAAGTGCAACCTTTTCATCGATGTATCGTTGGTTGGAATACATTGTATGAGTAGCCATACTTTCCACCATTCTATTGAATTTCCTTTCATTTATTCGATCATTCGATATAAACATCAATTGTCCACATATTCTCGCCATTTGAACTTGAAATTATTCAACCATTAACTTCTACGAGTTAAATTAAAGCTATTTATATCAAATTTCCATGTATCGATTAACATGAAATATCCACTATTCAAACATGATTTATAACCATCTTATCTGTTGAACTCGTTAAAAGGCTAAAATTAAGCCGGTTCCAATTTAAACACCCAAACATAGTATTAATGATTATTATAATTAAACATGATGATATATCGATAAAAACATATCAAGACATGTAATGCGAATGGGTACCACTTGTCTCAAGGAAAAGTTTGAATAATGATTATTTTCATTTTCACAAATTTCATATCAAGAATGTCCGGATGGATACAACATGTTATCTCTATACGCACTTCGATGAAGAAATATCATTTCCTCTTTATTATTCGTTTAATCTCCGGCGGGGTAAATTAAATAAAATGTTGGAAAGAGAAGAATAATATTGTACTAAAGAAAGAAGGAAGAAAGAAAGATTAAATGGAATCAATTCAATGCTTAACAATAAACAATTAATTGAAATTATTGTGGATTTCTTTAATCACGTGCGATTATTCAGTAATTACCCAAAGACTTGTGCAACTTTACACTCTGGATGTCTCACAAATTTATCGGTGATGTTGATGTGAGATGACAAGTTCCTGATGATAAGAAGAACGTTTATGTGATTAAATTCTCATCAGATGAAATTACTTCCTTCGTGTGCTCGTCGGTCATTACACATGTTAAAGATTAATATTCAAAGAAACTTCAGAAAAAATGCAACTATCGTATATAATTATATAGTTATAATATTAATCGTTCAATAAGACAAAATTGAAAATAAATTTTTAAATTTTTTCCAAAAATTTCCCTACAGTCCGTACTGATTCAGTACTAATGAATTAGTGAACTTCTGAATATTTCATTGTATTCTGGCATTTCGTTTCGTTAATGAATTCTTATATCATAAAAACTATTTTAGTTATTGTTCTACGTAGGTAAGTGGATGAAGAATGTTATTGATAAAAAAATGAGTTATTTATTACATAAATTGTATTGTGTGCAACAGTGATAATCAAAATCAATAAAATATTTATTTGTCCGAATTATATTCTCATAGAGCAGATCGATTTCCCAGGGAGTGCGTTGGTCGATAAAATTCACATAATTCTCATTGAGGAAATATTTGCTTTCTCCCAAATCCGTATTCTCATTAAACGACATGTCAATTTTATAATTATTTTGATTTTTTATTAGCCATTCGCTAATATCTAATGTGGAATTAGTAATGAAATATGTCGGATAGAATAGATCGATGAGAATTCTCTTATGAAGATGTTGTCTGACATCATGAGCATTCTTTTCACATGCGAATTGCTTTAAACATCTTCGAATAAGAACGTGGTATTTATCCTTTCCTCCGATTCGAATTGACTGTAATAATATATTAAATTTGCTTCCTAAACAACAAATAAAGTTTCTTAACGTCACATGCTACACAACCGAATTTTTCGAAGTCAAACGTCCACACACCTTCTGGTTTAATGGAACAAATCTTATTCTCCTCAATGGGACTATGATGACAATGATAACATGACATCGACATAACGGTGGATAAATGATAAAGATAAAATAAAAATAATCTCCACAATATTTCCTTTTTTTTCATCATACTCTAAAATTGTTTATTTCTGATTCTCACATAAATTCATCAATATATGTCCACTCAGAAACGTGTTGTCATTAATTATTTATTTTCTCATTCATCTCAATATCGGATTTTATTTATCATTAATGTAATCAAATTATTCATTTGGATGAGACATGTCCATCCGTTGTCATGGTAAAGAGAATTTAAATTTAATTTTCTCATGAAAATGAGAAGAATTTTTTCTTTCAAAATTTAGTCTCAAAGCCACATCATTCTTCATTCCACCAAAACTTTTATCAGTTCCAAGAACGATGAGTTAAATTTTTTTCCAGTTTCAACTCTTTCATTTTCTGAAACTATTTAGGTTCCGCTTTCTCCTGCGTATTATCCACAACCGTTTCATTGAGTCTATTCGCCACTGCACAATTGTATGGAGATGTGTTTATTCAGAATGAAAGATTAATCGTTTTGGGAGGATTCTTCTGTTCTCTCATTTTCCTTTTTACAACTATTGTTCGTATATTTTTATCGTGCTACCAATACTTCTTATTCATTTTGTAGGCTGTAGGAAATTTCTTAGCAATCTTCTCTAGCCCTCAACGTGTCATGAACATTTTGCCGGACACATTATTGTCATTCGTCATATCGGCTGTTGCCGCTTCCTCCATCCATCGAGTTTGTGTAACAACCAGGTTAAATTAATTAATTTCTAGAATTTTTTAAATTTAAATATTATTATTATAAATTTTCAATAGTTTCCTATTCAATATGGGATGGTTATATCTGCTGAATTGTGTGGCGGACAAATATTATGGAACTGGAGATCAAACCGAAAAGAGTTCGAAGAAACGACGATAAACATTTCGATTGAAAACGAATTGGGAAACATTCACAGAAGAATTTTTTCGTTCTTTGAAAGAAAGAAAAAAAATAATTGCCGTATAAGAAAAAAGGAGAATCATAATTTGCTTTCCTAATAAATTTCATGTTTAATGTCCATAAATTATCAATTCTATTATTTTCCTTCAAATGGTGACCATGGGATAATGGTCTATTGATTGTCAACACATTGGGTGAAAGGAAAATCGCTTATCTGATTATCGAATGACGGAATATTAAATTGATAATGAATTTTCCTTTCTTGGGTAAAGCGGAAAATTTAAAATGAAAATCAATAAAATTATGAGGAGTTGTCGAGTGAGAATATCAGGATTTTTTTCGATAAAACTAGATAATTCAAGAATGATAATGATTAGATTTATACAACATTCATTTTCCGCAACAACAATAAAAATTTAATTTCCTTCATTATTACCTTTCCTACCAATTGACGAATAAAAACATTTCTCTTATCGGAAAATGAGTCAGAAGAAAAACGAGTTGAGTAGCGACGAAGAAGAGATAACGTACGAAGCAGGAGACATCCAATCGTTGTCTTTGCGTTTACAGAAACGTTTGGCGTCCAGAGCCGGTTCTTCTCGCAACACCATCAAAACATTTCTCGACAGTACATCATCACGAGTCATCGACAATTTGTATCGAATGTTCAAAACGTATTCAAGAGACAAGAAGAAAGCTGATCGAATCATCACCAATATGTTACGATTGACATTGAAAGCGGGCGTGCTTTATCGTCACGGCGCATTCGACAAGAAAGAAATGAGTGCATTAGTATCCTTCCATGAATCATTCCATTCATTAATTGAGAATCTCGTCGCTATGGAGAAGGAACAAAGACCGTTGAATGTGCAACATCTCCAACAATTATTACAAGAATCTCGTCTCCAATTACGTGTGGCATTACGTCGACACGTAACAGAGAAGACTCTATCGAAACTCGATTTCTCAATGACCCAATTTAGTAACGGTCATTTTATTCAACGAATTTTCACGAAAAACTCCGATGAGAATCAACTCTTCAAACAAGTCGCTGCCGATCTGGAAGATCTGTTGAATCATCATCTAATTTGAAAATTTATCTAATTCTCTTAATTCATATTTCCATACAACATATGCATGTGTCAAATTCTATATTTATATTCAATTGAAAATCTGTAGAAAAAAATGGGGAAAATCAAAATTACAATTCACTCCGTATTCACAAATTGCGGAGGAAGCATTTCGAATCTCTTCAAATACGAAAACACACGTTCTCCATTGGAGATGGCTTTTGAAACGTTCACATATATTTTTCTTTCCAATTCAATTCTCAAAATACTTTTAAGAATTTCTCATTTGCTCTCAACACTTTATAAAAGGAAAAAATAGTCATTTTTCTCATGGAACTTTCAAAATTTCTTCTTTCAATTCTTTCAAATATTATCTCATTCATTCGACTTTCCCAAACTATTTTCTAGTATTATTTTTGTGCTAACAAGCCATTTTAAAGATTTAATTTATTTTTTTAATAAAATTGGTAAGACTGTGTTGCAATAAGACTCGACATTCCTCTTTGTTAGCTGCTTTCATTTCATCCATCATCGATCGAGGACGTAACAAACGTTTTGTTTTGATTAAAGTCTAAAAAATAGTTTTTTTGAATGAGAAGAGATCGATGAAGAAAAACTTTGTAATCCATTTTCCTCAAATTCTCCATGAATAATTTGGATTCATGTGAGAAATGTTCGTCGTCAATTATTCGATTTATTAATCCCAAATCTACCGCTTGCTTCGTTGATAGTTGATCATCGAACATTGTTAAAGCGGCCGCTTGAGAATGAGTGAAATATTTAGGGAATGTGAAGGAGGAACATCCTTCAGTTGTCAGATTGAGCGCAGCGAATGGTGCATAAAACTTTGCACTTGATGAGCACACAGCATAATCATACAACGGAATTTGAGTGAGTCCAATTCCGATTGCCGGTCCATTGATGAGAGCAATCAATGGCTTTTCACATTCGATCATTGCATTGATATATTTTCTGAAAAATTTGAAAATTTAAATTTATTCATTTTTAAATTAACGGAATAATAACTCTAAAGTTTTTGTCCCAATTTCCAATAATTCTTCAATATTCGGAACTGATGCATAATGAAGGAAATCGTTACCACTCGTGAAATATTTCCCGGCCCCAGTAACCGCCACAAAATGTATATTATCGTCATTTTGACTTTCAATAATAGATTGTGCTATCTGGCCATACATGTTGAAATTTAGTGCGTTACATTTCGCTGGCCTATTCATTTTGACTAATCGAACATTCTCCACCCAATTGTCATCAATCAAAATTTCATCTATCTTATCATCCACCTTATTTTTAATTAATGAATCTGCTAAGTCCACATACTCCTGCTTAGCTTGACTCAACGACTTTCCTTTCAATTCATTCCACGCTAACCATTTTGCTTTTTTCTTCAGGTTGAGCATACCGGGCTCGCCCAATGTACAATCTCCATTATTACCTTGTTTATATAGACCATATAATTGTAGCTTTAGGTCGTTGGACGGTTCAACCGCTGACAAGTTCACTTTCTCCTGAGCTAATAGGAATTTATCATCTAATTCGGAGAAAAATGTGGAAGTTGAGGAAAATAAACGACCCAATAATTTTCTTCCAACAACACACGATTTGGATAAGTGAAACATTTTCCCCTCAATGTTAAACAATAAATTAAATGTTAAATTGTGTATAATTTCATTATGTTTGTTTATTTATATTCATCTCTTTTTACCGTTTAAGCCGGTTGGCATAAGCCGGTAATTTATGTGATTTACATCAAACACCTTTTCCTATGATAGTCGTGGAGAAAGTATTAAATATTTTAATATATTCATTTAATTTTTTTGTGATTTACGAACTCTCTCACGGAGTAGTTTGAGAAAGTAAAATCGTTAAAGTTCAGAGTAATTTTATCGCTTTTTTTGATATTGGAGATAAAATTGATGTTGTTGACAAAAACTATAAAATAAAACTAAATTAATCCATTTACAATGTATCAATTGTCTCTGTCAGATCCACTTGTCATTCAGCAAAAGGTTCTTGCGGTTTTATCTTGATAATTTCGAATATAAATCTTTTTTTGGATGGTTAGGGATGGAACTTGTGTATTGAAAGAAAGGAGAAAACATTCAACTTATTTTTTTTTATTATAAATGTAAATAAAAGTAGATCCCTATAGGGTAACAAGATTTCCACGATAAAGATAGAATATAACACCATATCATCGACATATGCATAGAGTACCGGATAACTATTACCACCAATAATGAAGAAGAATCTATGATTAATGGGTCAATTACCTCGTATATGATCTTGGATATCGTCGATTATTACACTTTTATGTCGATATCCGCTCTCTCCATGCTGTCATCTTTTCAAACGGACCTCGATGAGAGCCGTCTTCCTGGGGGACGCTACAACCATTACGTCCGCGAATTCCATCGTCGCAGTTGTTCTCCAATCTTGAAATAACCAACTCTTAGCAACCGCATGATTGGTCATGTTGATGAGGAAGGTGCGGGTAGTGGTAAGGTAGGGGTGGCGAAGAAGGAAGTGGTGGTGATTGAGAGTGAGAATGGAACGTAATTAGTGAATCCCTTTTTATCGTTTATAGAATCAAGGAAAAACCTGAACATGACAATTTTTTTAAGAGGTTAATTTCCTCTGGGTGAGTTCCACTCTGAATTAGAATGAATAGAATGAGTTCCGATCCGAAATAGAAAACATTGGGTAAGTTCCGCTCCGAAAATATAGAAGAAGTTGAACTGAAACGAGGGTGAGTTCGGCTCCGTAACCCCTACTTATGCTAAGATTGATCGAACAGTCAAGGAGAATGTTTAGATCGGAAAAAATTTATCCAATAACATTACGAAATTGAAAAAAGATATAAATAATTAAATATTGATTAAAGAACTGGTGCTATGAACGAACTTGTTGTTGGTATTTTAATGGACAGTATTTATCGGATGCAATAAAATTAGGACAACGATTGTAAGTTGAAATACACTAAAGGAAGCGCTCGAAATGCTACAACGAATATCATGCCCAAAATCTAAAGACGCATCTACGAAGATTTTCACAAAGCGGTTACGGAAAAAAAGCCGTCACTCTATACCAAATGCTTACGTATAAATCTAGCATTGAATTTCATTCCAACACCACACCCATTTTCGACAGATTTCGAAAGACCCATTGCAAATTTATTGTTAATCCCTTTGAGCAATGAAAAACAAAAAAGCCTCTTCGAACAAAAAGGAATTCACGAACAGATATGCAACGCAAACATGATAGCATTTTTAATGAAGTATGACATGACATTGAAGGAATTATACGAAACGGGATTAGAACGAGTATATCAAATGCAACGAGGTTATATCAAATCCAAACAACAGTTTCTATAATATTTTTTTTTCATGCCAAACGGAAATATCACGGATGTGTCATACTTCTACACGTTGCATTAGACATGTAGATATACGTGTAAGTGGATGATTTGTATATAGTGCATTATATTAAAAATATATTTGAAATAAATTATCCAATTAATTATTGACACGTTGAATAAAAGTCAATTAAACGATTATAAATAGAATGTAAATTGACGAAGTATTTTAATCATTATTCTTACAAAACATTTTACGTTCGAAAGATCTTCCAATGGACGACAATTACTGATTCGAGTCACCCGTCTTTCGGAACTTGGATCAGTATTCGGAAGAACAGAGCAATATGTGTTCCATTATGGGATATCTGATGAGAATTATCACTCCGTTGAATTTGATTGAAAATGCGATTTAATTTCCATCAATATGATAATTATCAGATGAAGCCAATTCAAATAGTCCACAAATTTTAACGACTGTTTAGTCGGCAATTTTTCCTATCGACGACAATAATTAAATTCGATTACTGTGGACTATCCCAATATGCTATTCATCTATATATATTCTGTTAGTAACGGCAACAGTGGATGATAAAATTTTCTGGTATATTTACTATTAACAATTATCAATTATTCAGGAATGTCGAGGACAGATCAAAAAATAAATTTATTTCTTTTTTAAAACTATTCAAATTTCCCATTTCTTTCTTAAATAAAAAATTTCTAGTTCAATAAAAACTTTGTAACTATCAATATTATTAATATATCAATGAGATGGATGCTCTAGAGAACATAGAGAAGAATATATTAGATAACGGACAGCCTTCGAAACGTAGCACAATAAAAAGAG
>JALJEE010001820.1:0-19977 GCA_023231475.1 Seison nebaliae
AAAAAAAATTTTGAAAAAAAGTTATTATTAAAGAAGTTAGAAAAAGCGGACAATATTAAAAATTGGACAAATTTTTTTCTTCTTTTTTGAAAAGGACAAAAAAAATCTCGTTCTTCTTATCTTTTCAAAGATATTATACTCATCAAAGATATTTCAAATTGATTCTTCCTTCCAATTAATCATTATGCTATGTTATAATAATTGATTTTATTAATTTTGTTGTACGAAAATAGTAAGGGAGTTTGGTGAGATATTCGAATTGGAGACAATGAGTAAAACTGTTAGTTGATTGAAGTGGAAAGAAAATAGTTCGTTTAAACGCATTGTGTCAATATGCTAAGCACACAATATATGAGTCAAAATCATCTCGTAATTTCCTAAAACTAACTAATTACACTTCAAATTATGAAACATTATCATGTATTTTCAAACATATAAATAAACAAAAATGAGGACCAAAATATTATAGAATTGAAGCAACTCCTACTGAGGAGCTACACTGATTTTATTGTAACATTATCGATTGTGTAGATGGAACCCTGAAATTATAATCGAATTGTCATAGGAACGGTATTAAGAAAGATTTAATGTTCCAATAATGTGAGGGAAGAAAATAAGTAAATGATCAAAATTTAGTTGTCACTATAGTTAGAGACAGGACTTTATCATTTAAATTTTATCGATAGTTCTGATTCAGAGCACCTACTCAATATTGAGTATGAGAATTATAAGATTATTATTCGTTGTGTTTGTTGTCAAATTAAAATGCATCCAAGCTGCTGATCCGGTTGCAGCGTTAGAAATCGAGTTTATTAAGTGGATAGATGAGGAACATCGTCGTTGGGATATCAAGGGAGATTGTTGTGATGGAGTAAGAACGATAAAAGGTTGCACTGAAGGTTGTAACATCAAATTTTCTGTTTGTGTGAAAACGATAAAAGAAGCAGATCAATGTTTATATGAAGCGTCAAGTGATACTTCCCAAAAAGTTGATGAAGACGAAAATGTAAGAGAAGCTCCAATTACTGATGGATTAATAGAAATAGATATCGATAAGGTTTTAGATGAGTATTTCATCGAAGTAAACGCCAGCCATGTTAATTTGAATGGTAACTTTCTTATAGATACATTTCAATATTCGTATAATTATACAAAAGCATTTAATGAGGAGGGTATGAATAATGAGGATGTTCGAAGTTTACAAGGTCAACGATCAGGTGTCTTTCAAATTAATCAAGACGATGTCAAATTGGTGCCAATTACAGTTCAATTGAAAAATCGTATTCGTTGCAAATCACTTTATCATGGAATATATTGTAAATTTTGTACTGATAGTGACAGTTGTGAGGGACATAAAATATGTGATGCAAAAACCGGAAATGAAATATGTGATAAAGGTTGGACGGGATTATCATGTAACGAACTTGATGAGAATACTATAGAATGTGAAAATCGAATTCATAATTGTCGAAATGGAGCGACATGCGTTGCTTTTGGAATGAATAAATTTGATTTCTATTGTTGTTGTGAAGGTAATTTTTTGGGAAATAATTGTGAGAGACCAACGGCATGTGCACTAGATACCTGTTTGAATGGTGGATCATGTGATGAGTTTGAAGTGAGTATCGATTGGTTGGTTGTCAATTGTACCTGTTTAGAAGGTTTTCATGGGGATAGATGTCAGCTTAATTGTGCGAATGATTGGTATGGAGAAAATTGTGAGCAGTTTTGTTTAGCTGAAAATGGTTGTGAGAATGGACATTGGAAATGTGACGACAGTGGACGTTTAGTATGTGCGGATGGGTGGACCGGAATTTCTTGTGAAATTCAACCTAAAGAAAATGAATGTGCTCCTAATGATCCTTGTATAAATGGTGTTATGGAATGTATTGAAAGGCGATGTTGTTGTGAACCCGGTTATACAGGAGAGTTCTGTAGTGTGAAGATTAATTATTGTCAATCAGATCCTTGTATTAATGGGGGGAAATGTGAACCACTAGAACTAACTCTGGGTTATAAATGTATTTGTCCAGAACCATTTTATGGTGACAACTGTGAATTCTTTATTGAAGAAAATAATGCATGTTTGTCAAGACCTTGTCTACGAGGTAGTACCTGTTATGGTACTCAAAAATATTATCGATGTGAATGTTTAGCAGGATGGACAGGAATTAATTGTGATATAGATATTAACGAATGTGAAATAAATAATCCTTGTCAAAATAATGGAATATGTCTCAATTCTGAAGGAAGTTTCGCTTGTTTATGTATTACACCTGAATGCACCGGAAAATTATGTGACGTTTGCAAAAATAACGGAGAATGTGGGGAAAATGGAGTATTAAATAATAATCAATGTGTTTGTTTCGACGGATGGGAAGGTGATAAGTGCGATAAAAGGGATTTATGTTTCGGGGTAATTTGTCCCGGTAACCGTCAATGTAAAGATGGCCAATGTGTATGCACTAATGGTTTTTCAGGTGAGAATTGCGATATCCAAAATACTTGTGAAGTTTGCAACAATGGTTATTGTACTGGAAATATATGTAACTGCAATGCTGGATTTACAGGTGCCGATTGTGAGACAAGAATAACTGGTTGTAATGATTGTAATGAAAATCAAGATTGTAAAAACAATGAATGTGTTTGCAAAGAAAACAGAACAGGCCTTGATTGTTCTGAATTTACTTTATGTGAAAATATCGAATGTCCAACAAATGAAAAATGTGTTGAAATTGACGGTAACGTTACATGTATTTGTCCATTCAATTTGGTGAATGGCGTTTGTCAACGCCTAAAATGTGGAGATTGTCAAAACGGAGGAACATGTACAGAAGTTGGAGACAAAATCGAGTGTAAATGCGATGAAGGATTCTATGGAGATTATTGCCAATTCATAGACGTGTGTAAAACTGAACCTTGTAAAAATGGAGGGACATGTATACTCGATAAAAACGTAGCCAATTTTACATGTCAATGTTTAGCAGGATGGACCGGACAAAGATGTGAAACACCTATTCTAACATGTATTCCTAATAAATGTCAGAATGGAGGAATTTGTAATATTGTGGACCAAAAAATTGAATGCACATGCGATTTAGGATATACGGGAGATTTTTGTGGAACCTTAATAGCAGATTGTCTTTTTTGCAATACGATTTTCTTGGGAAATGATTGTGAAGGTGCTAAATGTAAATGTTTACCATATTTAACTGGAGATAAATGCACAGATATAATTCCGGCTTCTTGTAGAAATGATTTCTGTAACAACCATGGAACATGTCAATCTCAACCAAGAGGTACAACAAATAAAATAGTCTGCAAGTGCGATGTCGATTGGGATCGTTTAGATGACTGTAGTACGAATTGTCCAATTTGCTTTAATGGTGGTAAATGCGAGAATAATGATAATGATGGACGATGTTCATGTCCTATCGGATATACTGGAAATGACTGTTCTATTCAAATTTGTTTTCCGAATCCATGTGAAAATGGAGGAACTTGTATTCCTAATTTAAACGATTTTTCTTGTAACTGCTTACCTGGATTTACTGGACGAAAATGCGACATAGACAATAAATGTTTTGGTATTCAATGTGAAAATGGAGGAAATTGTGTAGAAACGACAGGCGAATGCGATTGTCCTCCTGAGTTTGAAGGAGACACATGTGAGAAGAAGATTGGAACCTGTAATCTTGGGGATTGTGGAGATCACGGTGAATGTAAAGGTGACATATGTGAGTGTGATGTCGGTTTCGACGGTCCTAAATGTGAAGAAATTGCCCCACAATGTGATTCATTCACACATTGTTCAAATAACGGACAATGCTTCGAGCAAAACGGACAAAGAATATGTAAATGTGATGATGGATATCAGCCTCCTGATTGTTCGATTATAAAAAAATGTCCTGACGAATGTCCTGATGAATGCAATTTCCAAACTACTCCATATGAATGCAATTGTGAGATTGATCAGGCAGGTATAAATTGTGATCAAGATTTATTTCCAGAAGATTGTTTTATGTTACCTTGTAAAAATAACGGATTATGTAAACAACTAGAAGATGGTTATGAATGTGAATGCATCCAACCATGGGAAGGTAAGAATTGTGAAAAGAATTTGGAATGTAGTCTCCAATGTAATAATGGTAAATGTATCAAGAAACCAAATGGGTTTCAAATTTGTGAGTGTTTTTCCGGTTATACGGGAAAGGATTGTAATGTGGCACTATGTAACAAACCATGTGGTGAACATGGTGTTTGTAAATTATCGCAAAATTCAATGATCTGTGAATGTGAGAATGGTTGGAAGGGCGTTCAATGTGAGCGTTCAATTTGTGAAAATAATCCTTGTCAACCTAATGGAAATTGTAAAATTGGGAAAGATAATGCCATAGTATGCATTTGTCAACCAACATTCACCGGGAAAGAATGTAAAACATCAATTTGTAATTGTGATGTTCGTGGAACGTGTGTTTTGAAGAACGGACAGGCGATTTGTGTTTGTGAAGTGGGTTATACTGACCCGAAATGTTCAACAAAAATCGATCCATGCCAAAGTCAACCTTGTAAGAACGGAGAATGTATGTCAACTGATAACAGTTTTATTTGTAGTTGTTCACCTAATTTTTCGGGTGAATTATGCGAAGAAATCATATCTATTTGTGATCGAATGCCAAATTTCTGTTTGAATGGTGGTACATGTATAACGTTAATCGACAATAAAATCAAATGTAACTGCGTACCGGGATTTAGTGGAGATCAATGTCAAAATGATTTATGTCTTCGCTTTTGTTTGAATAATCAAAAGTGTAAGATTGATGGTGAAGGTCTTCCGAAATGTCAATGTGGTGAAAGATTCACCGGCGAACGATGTGTACCTTTAACTTGCGGTAACATTAATTGTAAAGATGGGGAAGAATGTGTACCATTCCAGGACAGGGTTATTTGTCAAATTATATCACCATGTCGAAATTATTGCATAAATGGAGGTGAATGTTTTATGAATGGAAATCAACCCGTTTGCAATTGTCCACCATCATTCATCGGAATTAATTGTCAAATACCCAATCAAATATGTAATGCTACAATATGTAAGAATGGTGGGAAATGCGTCGGAGGAAATGGCGGAACTGTAGCCTGTAATTGTCCACCAGGTTATGAAGGTCAATTTTGTGAGGTAAAGATCACGGGTTGTGTGGAGAATGGATGTCCAAACAAAGGAGAATGTAATGAACAAACAGGAGAATGTTTATACTGCGAATTTCCCTTTTTACCACCAACTTGTATGAAACGTGTAGAAATCTGTACTAGCATACATAATGGTTGCGGTAATTATGGTTACTGTGATATGATCAATGACATATGTATATGTCAACCACCGTTGAAACCGCCGCTGTGTAAGAGAGAATGTGAAAACGGTGGTAAATATACAGCTCGAAATGAACATTGTCGTTGCCCCACTCAATTCACGGGGGAATTCTGTGAACAGGATGTGAATGAATGTTTAAATAAACCTTGTACTCCAAATCAATTTTGTTTTAATTATCATGGTGGTTATCATTGTTTACCAATTCAACCCAGTAATATGACATGTCCCGTTAATATCTGTCAGAATAACGGAGACTGTTATATAAATATGAATCGAGTATTCTGCTCTTGCAAGTCTCCGTTTACTGGGAACGAATGTAAAGATATTATTAATGTTCAATGCAATCTAAATCATTCATATTTACTTAACGGAAAATGCATTTGTAATGCAGGTTGGACCGGTGCCACCTGTTCTCAACCAGTTTACGATTGTCGAATGTTTAACTGTGGAGATAATGGAGGAAAATGTGTCATGATGGGAAATGCGAAGTTCCAATGTATTTGTCCACGTTGTTATTTTGGTGATCGTTGTAATGTTCGACAAGTTGGCGGTTGTTCCGACGACAGAGATTGTCTCAACGGAGGATCTTGTGTTTTATATGACCAAGATAAATGTATGAGCAAATGTATCTGTCCAAAAGGTTATACGGGAGTCCGTTGTGAGAATAATGAGATCATTTGCTCTTCTCAAAAATGTTTTAATGGCGGCACATGTCTAGTGAGTTTAACAGATAGAAATGTTCGTATTGAACTTTGTCTATGTCCTCGAGAATATACCGGTTTTCAATGTGATCTCGAATTTGAAGTTAAAATTTGATTACACTCTCATAAAAATAATTTATTTAAAGATTTGTAATAATAAAGGAAGAGAATGTTTAAATGATGGCACTTGTCGTTTATTACCCGCCGTCAATGGCTTTAGTACATATCATTGTTTGTGTAAGTTTCCCTTTACTGGTCTTCTTTGTGAAAATGCCATGGATCCTTGTCTGTCGAAACCATGTTTAAACAATGGGAAATGTGAAAGAATTGGTGGTGGTAATTACATGTTATTTTTCTTCTCAATTTACTATATTAAATTATCGAAATTTCACACATCCAAATTAATTGAACTTTAATTTTTATGAAATTTATACGAGATCATGAAACATAAGAATAGTCTTCGAATAAATGATGATAAATTAGATATTAAGAGAACAAATAAATGAAATAATTATCAGAACAGATATATTCATATCGTCATTTTGTTCATATTAAAATTGTTAAGTTGACTTACGTTCATTTCTCCGATTGCTTCTTTTTTTATAGTTGTCGTTGTGCAATGGGATGGAATGGAACGAACTGTGAAGTAAATGATTCTTGTGATCTTGGTATCAATTGTGATAACGAAGGGAAATGTATTCCAAAGATGGTGAATGGTAACGAAAATGAACTACCATTCTATTGTTTCTGTAAAGCGGGCTATGAGGGCAAAAGGTGTCAAAAGAAGACGAACTTGTGTGAAATAGTTAATCCTTGTTCGACGAACGGACAATGTAAAAATGAGAAAGTTAACATTTGTACTTGTGATTGCAGTTACGGCTATTATGGAGATACGTGTGAGAAGAAGATGGATCGAATTTGTTCAGCACAACAACCTTGCTTAAATGGTGGAACTTGTATTGAGCGTGATAATAAATCTTATTGTATCTGTCCATCCTCTCACAATGGAAATATTTGTGAGATTCGTATATCATATTGTACGAGTAGTACTTGTAAGAATGACGGAGAATGTGAGTCATTACGAGATTCTTTTCGATGTAACTGTCCACATCCATATACTGGTCGCTATTGTACGAACTATGTTGATCTGTGTTTGGAGAACATGTGCGATAATGACGGTTTATGTGTTCAAACAAAAGACAAATGGTCGTGTAAATGTATCGAATATTTTACGGGGAAAATTTGCTCCACCAAATTAATGAGTTGTGCAAATAAGCCTTGTCGGAATGGAGGGAAATGTATCGACACCAAATTTTCGATAAAGTGTCAATGTTCCAACGGATGGACAGGAGAATATTGTGAAACAAATATTGATGAATGCGAAATGGAACCGTGTCTCAATCGAGGTGTCTGTCAATCGATTGCTGATGGGAAATATCGATGTATATGCCATCCAACATTCACTGGGAAGCATTGTGAATTAAGACAGAATCCTTGCATTCTCAACCATATAACATGCGAAAATTTAGGTCTTTGTCTTCCCGATTCAAATGCAATCGACGGTGTTCGCTGTGAATGTAACCATTGTTGGTCTGGTTCTCGTTGTCAAATTAGACGGACAGGAGTTAGTTGTACGTCCAGTTATTGTTTTAACGATGGGAAATGTTACGAGAATGCCGGATGTGTGAGAAAGTGCCAATGTCCTATTCAGTTCACTGGGAAACGATGTGAGAATTATTTAGATACTTGCATTTCCGAACCTTGCATGAATGGTGCAACATGTCATAGTCGTTATAAATCTTATTATTGTCAATGTCTTCGAGGTTACACGGGAACAAATTGTGAACAAATCAACAATCCTTGTATTGACACTCCCTGTAGGAATGGAGGGAGTTGTATACAGACATTCACCGGAATTTTTTGTGTTTGTCCCGAACGATACACGGGTTCTCGTTGTGATCGAACGATTGATCTTTGTCTAACAAGAAATCCCTGTGTTAATCGAGGAAAATGTTTCACTCGAAATGAAAGAACTTTTTGTTCATGTCCAATTAATTGGAACGGAGAATTTTGTGAAAGTCGAATTAATTATTGTGAGGAATCCAATCCATGTCGTAATAACGCCGTTTGCATTAATGTTTATTCGAACAGTGTGGTAACGACAACTAAACAAATGTATCGGTGTGAATGTATCAACGGTTTCACAGGTGACAATTGCCAGATAAGTGAATCGAAATGTTTATCGAATACGTGTGGAAATAATGGGAAGTGTATTAGTTTGACAAAATCTTTCGTTTGTGAATGCAACAAAAGATACACGGGAAAATTTTGTCAGAATATCATCGATCCCTGCAACAGTTTACCATGTGCTAATGGTGGTGCATGTATGTCTTCAAGTGACTCATCATCTTTCCGTTGTATTTGTCCATCTTTATATACGGGCGCACTCTGTGTGCAACGGGTGGATATATGTGCCAATTTTGCACCTTGTGACCAGTCGGCAACATGTCAAATGAGAAGTGGTTCGCTCAAATGTGAATGTCTTTCCGATGCTGCGTGTCAATTGCCCAGTAATTTATGTATTGGACAACCTTGTTTGAATGGTGGATTTTGTATTGATCGAGTTAACGATTTTGAATGTTTTTGCACAAACCGTTTCACTGGTAGAAAATGTGAGACGAAAATTGAGATTTGTCAAATCAATTCTTGTCCGTCAACTAATCGTTGTATCGAAAAAATTGATGGTACGTATATCTGCGTCTGTCCAAATGGGAAAATTGGTCCCAATTGTCAAACTGATACAATTTCTTGTTTAAATAATGGATATGTTCAACAACAACCAGATGGTAGTGTACGTTGTTTCTGTCAAACAGGATTTGTAGGAAATTTATGTGAAATAAAAATTGATCCTTGTTCGAATGCGCCATGTTTAAACGGTGGCAGATGTACGGCTCAAGAGGGAATCAAATTCAAATGCATCTGTTTAAAAGGGTTCGGTGGTGAACGATGTGAATTAAGAGACTCCGATCCATGTTTAGGTGTAGTATGTTTAAATGGAGGTGAATGTATAAAGATCGATTTGAAAAATTATTTATGCAAATGTCCTCAATTCTATCGAGGAGATCGGTGTCAATTCCATGACCAATGTTTAGCCTCACCTTCCTATTGTATAAATGGACAATGTGTGACGAAGGTTGATGGACCAGCTGAATGTCTTTGTACATCAAATTATATGGGTAGACGATGTGATGTATTAAAAGATATTTGTGGATTGCATAAATGTTTGAATGAGGGCAAATGTGTTCCAATCGAGAACAGTTTTCTTTGTATGTGTCCTCCGACTCATACGGGGAAATATTGTGAATCATTGAATGATTTATGTCTCTCACATCAATGTCAAAATGGTGGGAAATGTGTACAGGATATGGGAAAGTTGAGTTATCGCTGTTTATGCAATTCAGCGTTTGAAGGTGATTTCTGTGAACGACTGATTGATCAATGCGAACGAACGAGACCATGCAATAATGGTGGCACATGTTTCCAGAAGATGAATGGCGATATCGTCTGTCGTTGTCTGATAGCTTTCTCTGGACAATATTGTGATATAATGGATACAATGTATTGTAAGAATGGAGGTAAATTGGTGGTGACGAATGGAAAGATTGAATGTATATGTTCTTCTCAATTTACTGGAAAGATATGTCAGTCAAGTTTAAATCCATGTAGCAGTGAACCTTGTTATAATGGTGGAAGTTGTATTAGAACTTTCAACAATTTTAATGAGGTAATTTTCCACTGTCAATGCTCACGATCATTCACAGGAAAATTATGTCAATTACGAATTGATGAGTGTGATTCAGAGCCTTGTCAAAATAACGGTAGATGTCTCAATTCCTTCTTAGGTATTCAATGTGTCTGTCCTCAATCTGTTACGGGGAAATTTTGTGAAGAGAAAATGTCACTATGTCAAAGTATCAGTTGTAAGAATGGTGGTCGTTGTGTCGATATTAACGTTGGAGATGTGGTTGATTATCGGTGTGAATGTACTGCCAGTTTTATGGGAAAGAATTGCGAAGTGCCATATGGTTGTATGTCTGGTCCCTGCATGAATAATGGGAGATGTGTTGACACATTGAATGGTTTCTTTTGTGTTTGTACCTACCAGTTCACGGGCAGAGTGTGCATAATTAGAGTGAATTTATGTGAAACAGTTCAATGTCCGATCAATAGTCAATGTAAAGTTGTCAATTCAATCGCAATGTGCGAATCATCTTTCTGTCAAACTAATCCGTTCTTTTGTGAGAACGGTGGAACATGTGCTGAAGTGGATGGACGAAGTATTTGTTATTGCACGGAAATGTTCCAAGGGGAACGTTGTGAAATGAGAAGGAATGTTTGTGCTACACTCAAATGTATGAGTGGTGGAACGTGTATCATAGTTAATGGAAAAGAAGTTTGTGAATGTCATTTGGGATTCACTGGAAAACTTTGTGAATTGCTCTCCCCTAAATGCACGAGAGATTATTGTTTTAATGGACAATGTATCGAACCAATAAGTAATGATCAATCACCTACATGTCGATGCTTACATGGATATACAGGTGGACGTTGTAGTCAAAGAATAAATATTTGTATATCTAATCCTTGTCGTAATGATGCACTTTGTCAAATGACTAATGGAAACGATTATCGTTGTGTTTGTCCAAATCGTTACACGGGAAAGAATTGTGAATATCTCATCAATTGTGAGAATGCTGTCGATTGTAATGGAAATGGTCAATGTATCGATACGAATGGTGGTAACGTCTACTGTGACTGTTTTCCAGGATATACTGGAATGAAATGTCAACAACAAATTCCAGGATGTTCATCTAATCCTTGTATGAATGGCGGTACATGCACTGATTTATCCAATGGATATTACAGATGTATTTGTCCTTCAACTTATAATGGAATTCGATGTGAGACTTATATTCCTTTTTGTTTGAGTCTGCCTTGTCAGAATGGACGTTGTGTTGAAATGAGAGATCAACATACATTCCGTTGTGACTGTTTTGCGGGATACACGGGGAAATTATGCAATCAGGTTATGGATCCTTGTCTCTCTCAACCTTGTCAGAATAGAGGTGTATGTATCAGATCGATGAACTCCATGTATACCTGTCAATGTCCATGGAATTATAATGGAATTAATTGTGAGAAGTTTTGTTATGATTGTCAATGTAAATCAAATCCTTGTCAAAATAATGGACAATGTCTACCATCGAATGATGGAACATTTACATGTTCATGTACGTTCCAATATACGGGAAATCGTTGTGAAAGACGATTGAACGAATGTGAACTAAATAATGGAAATTGTATGAATGGCGGCACATGTGTCATGGAGAATGCATTCACTTATCGATGTAATTGTCCACCCAACTACAATGGAAATCGATGTCAAAATCAAAACTTTCCCTGCGATAGTTCACCTTGTATTAATGGTGCTCGTTGTGAAAATGGAATTTCCTTTTATCGTTGTCATTGTATGGTCGGTTTCCGAGGAGATAATTGTCAATTTCAAATTAATTATTGTGAATCTAATCCGTGTGGTATCAATGGTCTCTGTCAATTCACTAATAACGGTTATTCTTGCAAATGTACTCCTCCTTATTATGGTAGTCAATGTGAGTTCCATGATGACGTTTGTGCCAGTCGTCCATGTTTAAATAACGGTCATTGTATCTTATCGGGAATGGTATATTATTGTGATTGTCTTCCACATTATTATGGAAGTCATTGTGAACGATTAAATGATTATTGTATTAATACACCTTGTCTGGTCTTTGAGGAATGTGAGAACGATTATAAAATGCCAAATGGATATCGATGTTTATGTCGAAATGAATTACGTCAAGAAATTTCCTGTGATCTGAAAAATCCATGTTCGTCAAGACCTTGTCTTAATGGTGGAGTATGTAGAGAGAGTTTAGATTATTCCTCCTATACCTGTCAATGTTCTCCTATGTATACCGGTTTCAATTGTGCCACCTCATCCAATCCATGCTTACTTTCTTCTCCATGTCAAAATGGAGGAACGTGTTTCTTTACCAACAACCGTTTAATATGTACTTGTCCATTAAGTTTCACAGGAATTTATTGTTCCATACGAATACGTGGATGTGATTCGAATCCTTGTGGTAATAATGGAATATGTATCGACAACAATTCACCAAATTACCATTGTCAATGTCAGATCGGATATTCGGGAGATTTTTGTGAACTTTTCATTTCTCCTTGTGATTCGTCGCCTTGTAGAAACGGTGGTCAATGTCAATCCGTTCTCAACAATTCTTATCGTTGTCTCTGTCAAACATTATTCACCGGATTGAATTGTGAAGTGAAGAAAGAAATATGCGGAACTAATAATCCCTGCATTCATGGTAGATGTGTTGACACAACAGATAATTATTATTGTGTATGTAATGCCGGTTATACGGGGAAGATATGTGAAATGGATATAAATGAATGTGAATCACAGCCGTGTAGAAATGGAGGTAGTTGTGAGAATGGCATAAATCGATTCTCATGTAATTGTCCGTTGTATTATGGTGGTATTTATTGTGATGTACGATCAGATGCTTGTCAAACTAATCCTTGTGAAAATGGTGGACGATGTCAATTGATTGATATGTACAATTATATGTGTATATGTTTAGATGGATTTTCCGGAAAGAATTGTAACAATAAATTAAATTATTGCTCAAGATATAAACCGTGCGTTAACGGTGGAACATGCATCGATGAATTTAGTGCATCTGGAATGAATCTTAACACCATAATCGATAAATATCGGTTAGAAAATCATTATTGATGAAATTGGAGAATATATTATTATTTCAATCTCTTCTTTTTATCAAATTATTTAGATGTGTTTGTTCTGGTGGTTGGACTGGCAAGAATTGCAACGAAGATATCAATGAGTGCCAATCAATGCCATGCCAAAATGGAGGCACATGTACTCAATTGTATAAGAATTCGTTTACTTGTACTTGTTCGTTCGGTTATACTGGCGTTTATTGTTCCAACCGAATATTCGCCTGTCAATCTTATCCATGTATGAATTCTGGTGTCTGTGTAGACTTGTCTGCTGGCATTTATCAATGCAATTGCCCTTCTTCCCATGATGGAATTAAGTTGGATTTTTCATTTCATTTTTTCATATTTTCTAATTAATGTCAGTTGTGAACGATTGAGAGATGTATGCACGATAGATAAATGTCAGAATGGTGGTACTTGTGTTCCCTTATTGAATAGTCAATCACATTATTGTCAATGTGTAGAACCATATTATGGTTCGAGTTGTGAAATTAGACGGAATGTTTGTGATTCGAAGCCGTGCTTGAATGGTGGATATTGTCAATCGGTTGATGGTATTTCATTCACTTGTACTTGCAACGGAGGTTGGACGGGAATCTTTTGTGAAATGCAAATTATGCCATGCTCCAAATTGCCATGTAGAAATAATGGAATTTGTCAGAATTTGAATATAAATTCTTATCGATGTGTTTGCACACCCAATTTCACCGGTCTCAATTGTGAGAGATATGTGAATGACGCTTGTCGTTCTATGCCATGTTTGAATGGTGGTATATGTCAGATAACAATCATCGGTTATCAATGTACCTGTCCTCAGGCATATCATGGATTTCGTTGTGAAAATCAACTTGATCCATGTTCATCCAATCCATGTTCTTTCAATCAAATTTGTCAATCATTCTCTAATTCTTATGTATGTGAATTGGCGGCAGATCCATGTCGATCTATTCCATGTCAGAATAGTGGTATTTGTTCCTATTCACAATCAACAATTAAATGTCAATGTATCGGTAGATTTACAGGTGAATTTTGTACTGAATTAATCTCCGATTGTTCATGGTTCTCCTGCTTTAATGGCGGTACATGTTTCATGAACGGATTCAATCCAAAATGTATCTGTCCTCTCACTTATACGGGACGAAATTGTCAAACAGGTATCAGTCTTTGTTCATCATATCCATGCTTGAATGGTGGGACATGTGTTGACCATGGAAATAGTTATAGTTGTCAATGTCGGGCCGGAACAATCGGTTTACATTGCGAGGCAGTTAATCGAGAATGTAACTCAAATCCGTGTGGCATGAATGGCTGGTGTAATGAACTCTCGAATAATTATTATGAATGTCAATGCCATGTTGGTTATACTGGAAAGAATTGTGAAATACAAAATGATCCTTGTTCATCACTTCCGTGCAGAAACGGCGGAACATGTTCCTTACAAAGACAGTCCATATATGTTCACATGCTAATCTGTACATGTCCTTGTGGATATACGGGAGAATTGTGTGAAAAGATGATAGATGAATGTGCTTCTTCTCCATGCTTGAATGGAGGACAATGTCTCCAATTGACAGTGGGAGCATATACGTGTGAATGTACGAACGATTATTATGGACGAAATTGTGAATTCCTACAACAAATGAAAGGTCGTTCCTATCAACAGCAAACGCAACATTTCCTATCGAAGAAATCGAATGAAGATTTCATTAAGAAAGATATTTATCGAAAACTTTTATCTAATTCCACTTCACCACCTACTTATTGTCCGATCGATTATCAACGATTCTCCAACAAATGTCTAATAATTATCGATGGTACATTCAATTCAATACAATCACTAAATGAGAAATGTAACAAACTAAAATTTCCTTCACAAGTTTTACGATTGGATGCTGTGGAAGAGAAATTAATTCAAACGATACAAATCTGGTTACAAGATGAATTACTTCCAACTAACAAACTAAATTATGGTATCTTTTTCACTTACGTACATTATGATAAAAGAGAACACACGTATGTATTGGAACCGCCGTTATTCCAAATGGAAAATTATATTGTTGAACAATTCCTCTCATCACCATATGGTATTTGTGAAACTTCACCAATTCCGTTGTCGCTCGCTGATATCAGTTTAGAGAAAAAAGAAGAGTTTCTTGCAACCGATTCATCAATAAATAATGTTTTCCTTTTGGAAATGCCAATCATAAATGATACGATTGAAAGTGAGACAAATTTGACAGTTCTTCCATCGATACGAACCGTTCTAAAAGAAGAACAATATTATTCCTTCACCATTTGTGGAAGAGTTGGAATATTCCAACGAATTCACCTTTACGAACTTATTCGAGATTATCATAAACGTTTCAATATCGTCGCATTTCAAATGTTCTATTCTTCATTATATCATAAAACAACCATAAAGTATCTTGTGGAGAATAATGATCGTTATATGTTCGTGTCACGTGAAAATGAAATGGAAATCAATAGAAAATTAGAAGAAGAATTCGATTATAGAACATGTGAAACGAATATCATTTCATTCATCATCTCTTCTAATGACTCGTCGATTGAGGGAGAGGAATTACATAAGAATTTCCTAAACATCTTTCAAAAGTTCGATGAAGTGACATTAATCAATTATAATGTTACTTATCTCAATTATCAACGTTGGCAATTCCTCTATGAATTTGATAATGAAATACCAACCGATTGGGAACAATTCAAATTGTTGACATTGACTCAATTAGCTGATTCCAATCGTGACATTAACAGTACGATTAAATTTATTGAAATTGACAATTTCCTCTTTACACTCCAATCATCTCATTCACTTTTCCAGTATCATATCGACGAATTACAACATATCTTTACTAAATACTTGAAGAGTGCATGTTCATTGAAGAGGATCGATATCTCTCCTTCGAAACAATCACGACAATTGGTGAATGATCAAATGAAATATGTCGTCGAATACACAAGTACGAGTTCCTTGAACGATTGTCTTGGAGTGAAGAGTTCTCGCTTATTGCGTTTAGTAGAAACTCCCTGGAAATATATTAAATTCTCAGCGACTGCTAATTATTTGCCTCATCTCACTTTGAACGACAATATTTTGTGGAGTACGAATGGAAAAAATTTGGATGAATGTCTCATTTCAGAAGTTGATAATTCCTCCGATATTGATAATAAGATGACAAAACCGAATTATATCGAACGACTATATCATCAGAATGATGGAAGTAATTTCGGAAGGAAATTTCTTCAATATTTTTGTCAATCACAACCTATCACTCATTCACGTTCAAATGATTATTATTTGATTAATGAAATATTTCAAATTTCCATCAATACTTCAATTCCATTAACTTCCAACATTTTAGTTAGTCTATTACAATCGCTTTCTGACGTATGGAAGAAGTCGACGAATCATCGAATTGATCGAATTAAACTTTTACGTATTCACATTTATTTCAACGAAAACCGAACTGATTTTATAAGAAATTCATATTTGATCGATTATTCAGTGGAATTACGATCGAAAGAAATTGTTAATAATTATTTGAATGACGGACCAACCGTAGAACAATTTCGAAGGTTCTTTAAACGTTGCGAATGTTCCCTCTTTCTCACCAATACTAATTATCGACTTATTTCCACTGCTGACGTTGTTGTTGTTGATGATGATGAGGAGGAGTTGTCTATTAATTCTTCCCATCCATTAACGTTAATCTATCCGTTGACTAACATTTCAAAGTTATTCATATTTGAGTTGGCTGATGGCAAATGGTTGATGCCAAGCATAATTAACAAGATGGATTATAACATCATTGACAATGGATTGTTATTGATTGCTCAAAAGTTTGAAGTGAAAACGAACGAAATCAATCCTTGGCAATTCAAGAATATTCCATTGACATCATCTCAAGAAATTCTGGATGATTATGTTCGTAAATTAATGAATGAAATTATGAAGAATTCATCAACGTCTCATTCTGAAGAATATCAGGAAATGATATTTGTGAAAATCATCGATTATCGATTAGTCAATGAGAATAATATATTGATAAATTTTCTAACATTCAATTGCCAAGATAAATATCCACTAATATATGTGAATGAATCATTCCTGTTTGACAAATATGGAAAAGAAGAGACTTTGGATAAAAATCATTATGAAAGTGGATTAATCGACGTGAATCAATTCAATCCTTCATTTTCGAAATTCGTTCGGCATTTTGTTCCATATCAGAAGGATGGGAGAAAATATTGGAAGGTTTTCTTCCTCGCAGATCATTCACAACAATTGGAAACGGTGTTAGTAGATGATGAACAGGATAAATTATCTTTATCATTCCGTCTCTACATTGAAAAGAGTACACTCAGTCGTTTACCACTTACCGATCGGTATTGGAATAGACTTATTAAATTGGCATGGAAAGATAAAAATCCGGCAATTGTTGATGAAATATTCGATGTTAATTTACATGAAATCTCTTCAAACTTCTTTAACAGTATCGAGTTATTTTTTCACTACAATGTCCTTCTTATATTCTTTAAAATTTATTATTCGGTTTTCCCAGTCGTCGTTTCTATTCGAAAATACAATATAACATCAATCTTTCGAAGGTGGGCGGAAAAGATCGACATAGAGTTCTTCCGCCTGACATCGAATTCATCTATCAGAATGAAAGAACGAGATCGATGTTACTGCAATTCGTGAAACCGTATGACCTGAATGTTTTTGGTATAATGAATATCAAAAGAATATATCCCATTCAGAACGATTTGGATACTAAATTGATAAGTGAAGAACTAATTAAAGATAATCCAATATTACATAATGATTCAATTTTTTATAATGAATTTGTTGACAGGGTCCAATATCAATTACAGATGGAAGTAACAAACATCACTCTTCATAATTTTAGAAGTACAGACTTTACACTACCTGCCTTACTTGTTGACGTTCAACGTCTAAACGAGATGACCGACGATGATCTAGTCAAAAGAATTTTAATACGGAATTTATTCTCATTAGATATGTCCAATAATATTGACGTCAGTGATCTGGTTATACGGGAGAATTATAACTGGAAATCTTATCTATCTGGAGAATATAACACAAATAATATTCCATCACAATCCGATAAGTTAAATACTAAAAATATTGTGGTAATCAAGAAGAAAGTTATTTTTTATGTTAAATCTATTTACAATCGTTTACATTTCAAAAATAGAAATCTAAAAAAATTATCATTGGCGCCATAACGGGAAGTTTATTGGCAGTTGCCTTATTAGCGCTCATTCTTACAATATTAATCAAGTTATCATTTTCCTTCAAGTTTAGTCATATAACGACGACTTTCTTTTCAGAAAAAAATATATTCGAACGGTGAAAAGATAACCATATCAGACAAGCATTTTACCCTTTTTTAAATAATTTTTAAAATTTTTATATTTTTTATAAAATTGTTTGAAAATTATTTTTAGTGACTGAACGTTTGCATGGAAACATAAAAAATTTGAAATTTTTGAGGCACGATGAACTATTCCATTCTTTAAAAGGATATGGTAATTATGAAAGTATAACAATCTTCATTCGTCGACCCAATTTCAATTACACTATGTTTCATAAATTGTGGGACACGGGAAATCCCAAGTATTAAGAGGAAAAGCTTCAAAAAAAATTTCATAAATTCTGGAACAAAACTTTCTAAGGTGTTTTAATCTTAATTATAGGGATATTAAGAACTTAAATTTTATGAAATAAAACATACATAATTTTAAGATGATTAAATCAAAAAAAAGTAAGTGAAGATTAATAATCTGCAATTTTACAGGTCTTCAAATGCAACAGTTGGGGTTTGAAAGGATCCCCTTTATGGGGACAGTTAGACGAATGTTTAAGAGTGCGAGGACAACTCGTTATTGTCGGAAAGAATTTAGGTCGGACCTGACCGATAAACCGATTGAATAATCGGAAAATCTTTAAATTGATTTTCGATAACCAAATCAATTTCAAACGTGAAAACCGTAATAGACCGGTTCGATTTGCAATATTCAAAACGACGAAATATGATTTATTAAACATCTATTTTTTTTGTTTTATTTTCGATAAATAATTTTCATGATAATTTTTTGAACATCTTTAATAAAACAAAGGGCTAAAATACATTTCAGTTATCACATTATTTAGGTCGTAAATAATGTGATTTTTTGAACGATAAATATTCTTTCACTTTTCACCAATGTAACAGTACATCAATTTTTGTACACTACGATAATGCAATAATGGTAACGATAACAAGAGAATGAAGCAGTTCTGTGCTTGTTTTTTTTGCTTAAATAGGAAATATCCACCTTTTTATGTTATTATCCACCAGGTTATAAAGATTATTATGTAAAGAAAAGATAGTTGGTTAGGTGGGAAATGGAAGTTCAGACAAAGAAGAATGCAACGAAAAGAAAAAGAGTTTTATATTAAAGAATAGAAATAAAATATTATTTTTCATAAATTTTGATAATATCATGTTGAATCTAATGGGGAACGACTTGCATAAGAAAAACATAAATAACGGAGACAAAATAGTGAAAAGAGAGATGGACTTTTGATTTTAGGGACAGATGCACATAGATTTAGTTAAACGACTATCAGTTTTAGATAAGCATTTGCCAGTTCGTTCATACGAATCTATACGTTTAACATTCACCACAATATATTTGAGATATGAGATAGTTGAATTGGTGCGTACTCCATCGAATATTTCAATGTATTTAGTTCGTCGTCCATCTTTCTTTGTAAGATTTTCCAAAAAACTTTTTCTTTTTTCTTCTGTAATCAATTTAACGTTATTGAAAGTCCATTCCTCAATCAGAACGATAATTTCGTAACTCGTTTGTTTCACTCCTGTGAAAATGACAGTTAACATATCGTATTGTTTCATGAAATTTGTTTTATTTCTGTTCATTTCATTATTGTAAAATGTTGTACGAGAATATTGTTTGATAGTTTCCATTTTATTTTCTAGACATTTGTGTGCTGTA
>JALJEE010001829.1:0-15263 GCA_023231475.1 Seison nebaliae
GGAAGAAAAGAAGTTCAGCATTAGTTGATCGCGTAAGATGTAAATTCCTTAGGTCCTTTTACTCCTACCATCATCGGTGCAAGTTTTTCTCTATCAAATTGAAACTGAAATTATTCGTATGTTACTGTTGTGATTTTTATGGGCTGCCAGTCTTTATATCGAATATATAAAAGTCATTGCAATCATCATCGAATCGGGTCAAGTTGGAAAGAAAAAAAATACTATTTTGAAAATAATATCAAAAACGCTTTTATAAAAATTAGATATAATCATTTTAAAGTTTTTGAGACTTTATGCTCCCAGACGAACTTCGAAAAAAACTATAATTTATTTTATGGTAATTTTATGGAAATGTATATTTTGGTGGGTATTATGATTGATGGACGTGCTATTATTATCAAATTATAGAATTCATGTTTATATATATATTCCGAATGATTATGTCCAACATGTTCCTATTCCAAGTGTTCCATTTTACCTATCGTTTTATTTGACAAGATGTTGGTAGTTTATTTAAATTTAATCAACAGTTTAGTTTTTAGTTTAAATCGAAATAAAGCTTTATAATTTTCAATAGTTATTATTGGATGGGTGAATTGTAACATTTCTCAAGAATGTCTTGAATGTTTGTGCGAGATTGAGAGTCAGTGTAAACCTCTGCCGTGTGCAATGGATATCAATTCTTTGTCATGTGGCCATTACCAGATAAAAGAAGCTTATTGGATTGATTGTGGTAAATTAGGAAACAGTTATTATTTTCAGGTGTGGTTGTATCAATTTTCTTAAAATATTAGGTTGGGAAGAATGTGCACTTAATAAGGAGTGTGCTGAAGAGTGTATTAGAAATTATATGAAACGCTATGGTTCTTCAAGAACATTTTGAATTATATTCTAAAAAAACTTATATTATTACAGGAAAGTTTTGTATGAAATCAAATGATATCTCGTGTGTTAATTATGGTCGAATACACAATGGAGGACCATATGGCTGTCGTCATTCTTATACCGAGAATTATGGTGATAAAATTCAAAGATGTTGTTAGATTTATGATAAAAATATATAATTGCTTTTTATGGAGTTAATCGGTATTCTTGAAATTTACTAGTAGAAAGACTCGAATCAAGAAAAAATTTTATTCATTATTCAAACGAGAAACCGATTGTCCATAGTTTTTTATCTTTGAATGTTCCCTTTTCTTCTAATAAAACACAAACCGAGGTCGCTCAGTGAATTATGGTTCAAATGAACATAATAGGAATCAAAATTTTCAAGACAATAGATTATTATCGAAAAATGCCATTGGTTAAATGAAATAAAGGAAAAATGGGAAAATTTATGTTTTTTTTCTAGTGAATGATATCATACGATGTATAACAAATTTGAAGGGAATCTTATCGGAATACACGACAAAGTTAAATAGTTTATCTCAAATTTGTAACTATAATATTTTCAGGTTAAATAAATTCTCGAAATTGTTTAATTAATGGTCGAATATTAATATAAATGATAATTTATTTCTTTACCTTATCAACCAAATTATTCTACATGAAAATAAATTCTGATTGTATTATTTTTATTTTCTTTGAAGTGTTTCTTTCTTGGAAATATAATTAACGGCATAACATTATTTCAAAAAAGTTGAGTACTTCTTAATTCTGATGTTTTATTTTCCATGGAAACTTTAAAATTGGTCAAAAGAATTCTTTCTCTTGTGCATAAGAACAACTATTTATTCCTTCAAATAATTGAAGAGAAAGAGTAATTGTGTTGAACGTTGAAAGTATCAGTAGAAATATAATTAGAAATAAATGAACGGAATTTCTTTGTTATCTATCATAATAATTGTGATAGGATGCGCCATAGTAACTATTTCAATTGTTTCTATAACCACTGTAACAGGTTAATACTTTTTAAAGTGCTAAAAATTAATATTTGGGTATAATTCAGTTCTCACTGCAAATAAACCAGATACATGTTAATTTTCTTACAATAAATGTTTCCCTACTATCTTCAAACCTGTAGTGTTTGACAATTGTGGTGGTGAAGGATCAACATCTTTCCAATCGCTAACTTCACCTTTTCGTGCAAGAACCTACACGGCAATTGAACATGCCATTCCTTCGCTCTTCACTTACACAATTAGTGACTATCGTTATTTTATCGCGATGATTAGAGATGATATGTTTATTTCAAATGCGCCGAATGCAGGATTTGCAAAAATATCGGATAATATTAAAATTTCTGACAGTTCTAATATACAATGGACAAATGATGGTGTCGTAAACTCGATACACAAGGTTTACAGAAAAGTTTACAATTTTAGCAGTAAATTATTGTTAGATTTATCGTTTATGTTTATAGAGCGGAGATTTCCTTGAGAATAACTGGGCTATCATTGAAACAGTAGACGGGATAAATTTGGTGAAGAATAAAGTACAACCTGCTTGTATACCAGATGAAGATATATTTAACACCGAATATATCGTTCCCACATTTGGAACCGAACGCAGTTACAATTTATATTGAAGGAAATAAATAATATTTTTAGAGGGGAATAAACTTCTTCATTCAAATTATATGAATTTCAAAAGAGTTCGTTTACTCAATGGGACAGAATGTAATGCAGATATACATGCTACATATTGTTTAGATGAATCTCAAACATTTTGTGATGTTATTTTTTTCTTTTTTATCAAGACTATTAATTTATTTTCCAGTTTGATTTTGGTGCTCCCGTTTATGCATTTGCCCATAATAGGTGGTATGTTGTTGGACTAATTTCCTACACACTAGCTCCATGGTGCAAATCAAAAACTGTTATTGTGAGACTTCCTTATTTTTATAGTGAAATTAAAAAAGAATTATCTCCATAAACATAGTTTTATAATATTCAATGAATAAAACTTTATAATTTCTATCGTATCTTTTTGTATCACTTGATAAAACGGATTCCATGCAGGCAATTATCGTTATTTGTCCTATGTATATCCTTTATCTAATAATCGATTATTTAACCAATTTAACTATAGTTAGTTGTCTATAGAGAAAAACAGTAATAAATATAAGGAAAGAACATTTAGAATGGAAAATTGGTTGTATTTGTTTAATTTTAATTTTGTTTTTACTTAAAGTACAATGGTTTTTATAGATGGTATCGTCGAGTTAATGGTTAATAATTGAGATAAAACATTAAAAATTGAAGTAAAATTGTCTCTTCCAAAATTAAAAGAGAAAGCATTATGTGCCATCATTGGAAAAATATAGAGACCGTAGTCGCCGTGTTCTACCGGGACCTGTCGAAGATAGTCTGAAAGTAAAACTCATTAATGATCTACTTCCACCATTAGGACCCTTAACACTGAACGAACTCTTTCAAGCTTTCGTAAGTTTTAAATTTAATTTCTCATAATCCCAAATAGTCGTATTTACGTTAATAATTTTAAGTTGATCATGGCGTTTACCGTCATGATCCGGGATATGCTACAATACAACGTAGCAACCCGATGACCAAATGGCCTAAGGACAGACAAGTACCGACATCAGAAACACTTCGGTTTATCGATTTTCCAGATGATCCGATAATGTCAGATTATGAACGAAAAGTATTATCACAGTCACTTATTCAGATGACAAAACGTTACCATCCTAGATTCTATAGAAATATGAATTTGGGTGTAAATTGTTATGCATCCTGGACTCTAAACTTTGATTCACTGGCATTTGTAAAGGCCATGTTCACTTTAAATTACAAAGACAGTGGAGAATTATTTGAGCAAACTTGTCATTCACCAAAGACACCCATACATCTTAATCACTTCATCAGTTACACTATTCTCTAACATCGCATAATTAATTTTCTAAAATAGAATGGTATATGATGAAACCACTCAATTTCTTGGATATTGAGAAAATCACGGCGGGTCAGTCGAACGCTTCGTTCTATAAAGTAACAGCATCGAGCATTAACGAGATTCAAGCTATTACATATCCCCGTGTAGTGGATAGTCGTAGACATATGTATTGCATATTCTCTAATCAAGCCAACGGAGTTATAAATTCTATTCTCGACGTTGAACGAGGTGTTGCCGATCCTTTAGTTTATCGTCAAATTTTTCCCGATCGCATCCCTCAAGCAATAAAGTTTTCTTTCTTTTACATCAATAAGGTAAATTTTCTTTCTGTACAGTACTGCACGCGCACCTTTCGTAACCAGAAAACAGTATGACAGTCAACCCATGAATCTTTTACCTTATTCTTTCAAGAATACCAACGTTCCAGATATAACTTATTATAAAGGTCGATATCCATCTTATAATGCCGATATTCAATTAGCTATGCCAAACGGTTAGCTGAAGGATTTTCAATGTCAAATTATCTTTTCTTCTCTCACAACATTTACAGGTGGTAAAGCATTTTACCGATCGATTGACACTTCCCAATTGTCTGGAGAATATTAAGTGCAAGTGTAAAAGTAATATAAGGTCTATAATCGTATAGAACTACCATGAAAATTTTTATTAATGAAAATTAATCTAAATATCTTTTCGAGTCGAATTCTCTTCCATTAACGTCTATTGTGAGAGGAACATGAAAAAATCTTTCTAAATTTTCTCCCATCGTTCTTTTTCTGTCATTTCTTTCTCGATGTCTTCAAGAAATGGTGTCAAATATGGGTAATCCTTCAAAAATATTTTAGAATAATAAAAAAAAAGTTGTAAGAAAATTCTGATTAACTTTTTCCCATGTAGTCCATTCTTCTTTTGGAAGAAACTTTTTTTGCACATTCAGAACAAGTGCACGATTAATTCTGTAATGTCTCTCATCTCTCAATTCCGGTGGCAATCGTGTGACTGCTTCTTTTATATTTGGTTCAGTATCGTTGATGACATCATGCCATAATAATCCGTAACGATTATATTCGGCATAATTGAATAAAACCTTACTAATTACATGACCAAATGAATCTAAATTGAAAAAATTTGATCATATTAACTGCCGTCAAATGAGTGGAACTTGGATTCTTTCTAAATGTTGGGAGTACTCGGTTAACAAACGCGATTGTTGCTTTGTTGTGAGCCATTTCTGAACAAAATTTCGCTAGCTGATGGCAGTGGCGTATGGGCTGACAATTTGAATTTCCTAAATTTCACCCATTCATCTCATTTCCTCTGGAAAATAATTTCCAAATCTCAAAACTTCCACTGTCAACAGAACACATATTAGAGATTCATAATTTTTGAAGTTTTTAATGAAATAGCTCGTTCCATCAAATGAAAACTTGTTTTTTAGTTTTTGTTTTGTTTTTTTTTTGTTTGGTTAACTTTCGTTCTCTAAATGAAACCAGGAAAATCTTTCTCTTCGAAAAGTTTAAATGTTGCTCTTAGAGTTAATCAGAAACATAGCCGAATGTTAGAAAGAACTCAAAAATATTTGAATACTGCCAAAGATAAATATATTCGACAAGCAGACAAAGAGATTAAGCAAATAAGGGTTTTAAATAAAGAAAAAATGTCGAAGTTGCAAAACATTCGGATTAATAAGATCTCATGGTAATACTTCCCAAAATATTATGTTTGATACATCCAACATACATATATATAGATAATTTATAGATAGAATTTAATTTATTAGATGACCAATAATTAAAATAAGGGATAGAAATTAGCATTTTCATCTAATCCGCATTTTCATGATTATAAACTATGTTGTATTTTGTGAAAAATTTGCATTTAAATACATTGAAGATACGAGAATTAAATTGATGAGAATAGAAAGATCAGAAATTTATTATTAACATGTATTCATAATTATTATAATGAAAAGGTAACTTTAACAACATTAACCAGTATGTAAATGATATTTCAGCTATTTATTTTCAAGTCGAATCAAGCATTAATTATTCCACTTTTTCTGTTTTCTACTTTTAATTTTAATTGGACATATAAATGAACGAGCCATAATAATGGGAAAAGTTTCCAAGAAACATAAAAAACATAAAAAGCATTCGACATCATCCGACTCATCAACAGCGTCATCTTCAACCTATATTAAGAGAAGGAAAAAGAAGACTCACCAGGAAAAAAAAACGAAAACAATTCCAAAAAGAAAAAGCATTTTAAAGAAATCGAAAGAGCATTCACCATCCGTCTCTACTATTAACGATGTGGAAACAGATGATGAAACTGAATCATCGGAGCAAGTTGGTTTCTTCTCCAAATTTTTTGGAAAACGTGACGTTCCAACTACGACAAGTGCTTCCTCTAGCATCACTACTAGTTTTAGTAGTTCGGAATTGTCATCCACCACATCAGGAAATGATTCATCAGTAGCAGATAGACATGCATTTCGACAATTCTTAGAAGCATATTTAGCCGCCAAAAAAATCAAGGAAAACAAGAAAAACATACCAGGAGTAGAAGAAAAGTTACATGTGGCGGTAGATATTGAAAAGGCGAAAAGTGAAGAAACTGTTCCCACAAAGCAGTCCAATGATGATTTAAAAAGTTCAATGAAAGAAATAAGATCAATTCCTAACGAAATATCTATCAATGTGAAGGATGAAATGACAGGGAGGAACGATGTTGACCAAATGAGATCAGTTGTTCCTATTGATCTCCATTCCGTCAATCGAACTCTTCATTCGGAATGTAACATAAGCGAATTATCTCCCCAATTTGTCGAATGTAAACAAACCAAAACACCAACAATTTATCCGACACAATCTCTTGGATTCGAGCATAATTCTTGTGTGTTAGATGAATTAGGTTTTGAAGTTCGAAATAAGAAAGCTGATGTTCATGTTTTTCGAGATGTTGTCTTTGATCAAATACCACCTAGACCAATTGCTAAAACGTTCTATTGTCGAAGAGTTAATGAAACCAAACTTAAAAAAAATGAACAGGAATATGCAGCATTACCGGCTACTTTTAAGAAACCACCAGAAGTACCGAATAATAAGGGAAGAAGCGTATCCAGACCAACTACTCCCAAAGAGGAGCACATTGAACAGATGGAGAAAGAGAATAATATATTAAAAGAAAATATTTCCAAATTAAATGACACGACTGATTGGATGAGAAAAAAGATTGAAGATTTAGAGAGGCAACTAAATGAAAAAAAGAACTTTAATACGAGGAGCATTAATCGATCTTATACTCCAGATACTTCAATTCTACAACCAAATTTTACATCAAGAACGAAATTAACAGATGAATCGAAGAATAATTCAAATAAAAATGAGGATAAAGAGAATATGGATAAGTTTCGAGCTATAAACGAAAAAATTAAACATGAGATTGTCGACTGTTGGAATAATAAAAGATATCTGTTGCATAATCAATATGTTGGACTAGGTTCTGAACCTCCATCAACATCTTCTGTACAACCAATAAATACTTTACAAACTGATTATGGTATCGACCAAAAGTCGTTCTCTTATAAATTCTCATACAACACCCTGAACAAAGAACCTCAAAGTTGGTTAACAATTTATTTGCCAGAAAACTGTGAAAATGAAGGTCGACAATCAAGAAGAACTAAGAATCGGAAAGAAGTTTGTGCGAAGCTCTATAGAAAAATCTCATCAATAAATAAATTTTTCAAAAAATGAAATAGTTTCCTTTCTGTCGATTCGAAAGTTGATTGGTGGTAGTCGTTGGGAAATTTTAAGTTGAAAATTTGAAAATTAATCCGTAAAAGCTTACAAGGGAATGGTACGCGTTCGAATTTGCCGTTTAAAGCCAAAAAAATCATGAGGATAGGAAAAATAAAGTTAAAGATATGTGTAAATTTTTTTATCCTTCTTAATCGAAGTATTACACCCGGCTTTTGGCCTTTTTACTCTGTATGTAGATGAAGATATGAATTTTCTATATAAAACTCTGTATAAAAAATTATTTAATATATACAAAATTGTATATAAAAAATACATATCTACATATACATACAGAGTAAAAAGACCAAAACCGGGTGTAATACTTCGATTAACAAGGATAAAAAATTTACTCATCGCCTTAACTTTATTTTTCCTATCTCCATGATTTTTTTGGACTTAAACGGCAGATGCTAAGCTTGTTAGTCATAAACCATAATATTGGACATTATAATTTATTTTGTTCCTACCAATTTTAAGTTCATTTTTCAAGTACATGCAATTGTAGCGGTGGTGGCTTAGAAGAGCTAAAGAAGAAGATGAGGAAAGAGAAAGCGAGAGAGATCAAGAGAAGGGCCTATGTCAAAAAGGAGAGATCGTGTAAAGAAAAGGACGAAGGACTACGATAAAAGGAGAGATCGTGTAAAGAAAGTAACGAAGGACTACTATAAAAGAAAAGATCAATTTTATATTTGTATATTCATATTTTGTTTCAAGAATAACGAGAGAAATCAAGTGATACTCGTTACACAATCTACAATGGGCAAAGTTAAGTGAAGTTAAATGTTTAAAAAGGTTACTTCACTATGAATGATCGTTCAATTCAAATTTTGTTATCTGACCAATGACACTCATGATCTCTGTGATATAGGTCAACTTAAATTATTCAACAAAAGATACACCATTATTTCTCATGAAATATAAAAGATATTTTATCATTGGCATACTATCTAGAACTTCAGATGAGAAAGAAAGCAAAAATTCGTAGAGAATGAACTTATTCATAGAATGATTATAACATGTAAAGAATTATTTTCTATCTTTTAAATATCTCTAAAAAAACTCACAATTGTCAATTGAAAGAAAGCTGTGAAATTTTGAGTCTATGACTAAATATTTTCTTTGTTTCTCTTGTAGGGCTCTTGTAGACTTTCTCTTCATTTTGATTAAGATGTCTCACGTCATGTATTTATAAATTTGTTCTGTCCCTTAGAAACCTTTAGTTAGTCACCTTTAGAAATATTTTTATGACTTTTTCCCCAAATTAAAGACAAAAGTGTGGTAAATTAGATAGCCATCAAAAAAATTATGCACCATGGCTAACGGTCTAAAAGTAAATCCATTAAACATAAATTAAATAAATATATTTAATTGTCATATTATCAACTATGTGTAAAATTTATATGATAGAAATAACAAAAGGAAAATAATCCGTAAGTTTTAAATTAAACGATTAGAAGTATTTAACATCTACATAGTCAAATGATATTAGTAAAGGAAAATTGTTGAAAAATTTCATAAAGATATACTGTATTTGTATCCTAGAAGTAAACTTGAAATTTAGTTGATTATTTTTGTTAAATATAACGGAACCGGTACTTGTGATATTTTTCTTAATTTCTAACATACAAAATTGTTTATCCGTCAATGGCTGCGTATTGAATCCAATATGAACATCGCTCAAATAACTTTGTTGACATAACTTTATTTTTAGGTGATGTTTTGTATCAATATTATTGAAAGAGAACGGTTCGTTCTTCGAAAAGAACTTATTGAACTTCTCGACAATGGTTGTTGGAAATGTGGCGGAAATGTTACAAATCTTTAAACCTTGAAATATGTCTTTCTTCGACCGAGTATTAATGGGAAGAGTCTTCATAAAGTTTTTGTCTTTCAGTTTTTGAATTTTTCCTGCTAACGATGAAATATAACCATCGTGTTGAAAGATTGATGGAACGTATTGGATAACATGTTTTTTAACTTGTATATCACAATTTTTCTTTCCATCACGTCCACAATAATATGAGTCGATAAATGCAGGAAATATCCAATCGATAGGTGATCTCTTAGCAAACAATAGGATGAATGTAATTAAATTATCCAATTTACTTTTATTGATGAGAGGTCCAATAAAACCTAAACGGGAGAAATGAATGCTAAACCATTGAGGATTGATTGAATTGGTCTGGTCCATTTTTACCATTAAATGTCTCGACCATTCAGAAATAGGAGTAATGTCATCTTCCAAATGTAAATAGTTCGTTTGGAATAAAGTAGCAATCATCATTAAATACGCGACGTCATAATTTTGTTTAGTTCTCCATCGAACTCGTTCAGGAGAATCACGAAATGTTATTTCAAGGTTATTTAAATTAGGATAATAATTAGATGGGGGTGAGAATATCAAAAGTAAATTATTCTCAATTTGATGATTAAACTTTTTTTTTAATATTTGAAATATATGACTGTTGTATGTATTATTTCTATCACACAAACAAACAATAATAATGAAATTCTGGTATTGACTATGAACATTCTTAAATAGTAATTGTAGTGTGTTGAAGATATAACTGGAATTTTTTGGTCTGGATACATGAGGCACTCCTAACACAAACGATAAATTATAAGGTATATTTACACGATTGTTCCAAAAATGCGGATGTAAATTGATGTTGTTCTTGAAAAATTGGTGGAAGTTTAAAAGATAATTAAAGTTGGTCACATTTTGATCTATATTATCAACGATCTTATATTTCCAATGCTTTTGAACGTGCACAGAGGAATAGTTTGTTGAGTGAAATGTAGTGATCATAATGTATTCCATGATTGCTGTTAAACTAAACACAATAATTATGAAAAACAATAACTTCCATATTTTAAGCAGCATATTTATTCGTAAATTTTAATATTATAATTATTAACATGTTTTATTAGTTCTATTAATAAAGAAATAAAGAATACGTTAATAAAATTAATAGAATTCCTGTTTGAATGTTTTTTTAACGTATATATACATATACGTTAACGTTAAAAACACATTCTAATGCTTAGAAAGAAATACAGGAATTGAAAATTTGGAAAAAAACAAAGAAATAAGTTGAAGGAAAAATATCCGTTTTCAAATTTTTTCACCAGCATCATTCATTTCATATCATAAATAAAATGCAGAAATAAAGGATATGCGAACGAGAATACTTAATAACAAGGTAGTGCATTGAATTGTGCATAATGTCCATTGAAAATTAAGTTCTTAAATCTGTCCGACAATCTAACAATGTTATCAGGTTCGAGTTTGTGATCATGGTCAACTGCCATTTTGAAAACTTACTTTTTCATTATTTCATGTCAATTAAAATAAAGTGTATTTTAACTGAAACATGCCAATAACAACAACGTATATTGCCATTGTATAAGAGCAATATGAAGTTTGCAACATCAAATGGAATTATATATTGATAAAGTTTCGAAGAATAAAGGATATGCTTTGAAAATGTTCAATATCGAGAAATTGAACATTTCCTGCACAATATCTGTCTTTAAAATAAAATTACTCAAATTAATTTGTTAGAATAATAAAGAGACCTAGGTAGGAATTGGAAAATATCGAGATATAGGAAAATAAATTGGTTTGTTGTGAAATATCCTTCAAATTTCATATCGTCGTTCCTTTACCGATCTTGAACTCTTGCACACCTAATGTAATTCGTATAAAATTATGATTATCTTATATAATTATTATTATTAATTATTTATTATTTATTATTTATTATTATGATTATGATTATCTTTACTAAAAATATATCCGATTAATATTCACACGATACTCCTATTAACATGAAATAACCAAGAGTGCATATATGTCTTAAGCTAATATCATTTAAAATTCGGTTAATTAAATATTCATAAATATTTTAAATTTTTAAACGTGAATAAAAATTTAAATTGATTACGTAAACTTTATGATATTATCTATGAAACCTTACGAATACGTCATCGAATTTAATTGTATCGTCAAATTCGAACGTCATAATATAAATAGATATGAAATAATAATATAAAGAATTATAATTAAGCATTATTTTTGTTCATTGCCAGTAAACTGCGATACAGAACCCTGAAATGATGTGTTAATTAGGTATTCTATTCTCAATTCAATTTCCTCAGATTTAAAAATAAATAAATTCTTGAACCTTCACTGACGTATTATCTAGAAAAATAAAGAAATAAATTGAAGAAAAAGATAAGAAAAATAACGACAACAAATCAAACATCAAATATCGTATATTACGTGAAGTCGGATGTACATTTTCATCACTTCACTTATTCATTTCTTCAAAAAAAAAATTCTAAAGAATTTTGGCTATTATTCTTTGTTTATATTATAGACAACAATGATTCCCGGACAGTTTTCAACCTTTCCACTTTACTACTAAAAAAGGACAGTTCTCAACCCCATTTTCAGACAGTTCTCAACCCCTTTTTTTCACTTTATAAAGTTGTCAGGACATAAAGGACAGTTCTCAACCTTAAAACTGATTTTCGGACAGTTCTCAACCCTAAATGTATATTGAAAACTGTGATTTTTTTGGAAAATTATTTAATAGAATTAACAAAGTATATGTTCCATTTATTAGAGTTAATTTATTTTAAGAAATCGTAGTTTCGTAGTATAATTTTTTTCGTTTGATATTTACTTGGAAGATATCGATTGAGAGGTTTCCCGCAGATTAAAAAAAATTATTAAATGGGAAGAAGAAATGTCCTTAATAATACTAACCAAAGAAAATAACCAGCGACAGATTTAATGGAAGAAACATTGTCCACCGATAGGACGAGAAAATGTCTTTTAAGAACATCATAGAAGGGGAAATTATCGGGGAGAGAATTTGACCGACTGTTCTCAGATTGCCCATCAGTTGTTCTTGAACTATTTGTTGATTGAAAAATGGATCGATTAAAAAATTTGTGTTTTTATATAACATAATTTTAAACACATAAACAAATTTAACACAATTTATTTTCTTTCTACGGTTTTAACAGACATCGCTCCAAGAGTTCCTTTTAGACATATTGTGCATAACGATTATTAATATCTAAATTATATATTACAACTATAAGTTACTAGGTTTATAGCTTGATATAAAGGTAAAAAAATTTTAGGTTTTTATAATGTTCTAAAGTAGATCTAACAATTCTTCCAATCAACCGGATTAACTCATGTAGAGGAATGATTGACTAATCTTTATGATGAAATACGATCATTTTTTATCACAATTCCCCGGAGTCATCTAATGCATTACCTGGAGTGAAATATTTCCGAGGTCAGAATTGAAACATATTATTGAAACCTAAATCAAATGATAATTATACACTATATATCATTACGATACTATGATATTATATACTTGTAGGTATATTGATTTTTTTGTATATATTTTCAATAACAACAAAGACTAAATGCTATTTATGATTTTCATTATTACTATTACGTTATATGATTTTTACGAAAATTTCACGCTCATTCGATTGTAAGAACGAACAACAAAATTTTAAACATTGCCAAATTCACCGTAAGACAATTATAATTCTTATACTTCAGTCATAATTAAATATATCGGTGTGTTTCAGATTAATATTGGAATACTCTTCATTTTGCTTCCTTTTTATTCAGGAAGAATGACTTCGGTTTTTTCGTTGTCATATTCTCAAAAGTTTCCATTATTTTAATAATAATCTGTTATGCATATAAATGAAATTGTTCCAATAGAGATATATTTGATTATGTATAGACAAGGTTTCTGATCAAGTGAAGAAGTCGAGTTTGTTAAAGAACAAATAACAGAACGAATATAAAGTAAAGCACTTTTTGGTCGGTCTTTGCTATTATGTTACATGTAAAAAATTCAACTCATTTCAAAGAACTTCCAAAAGATATAATTAGAAAGAATATCAAATGGAATTGTTCTCTAACAATCATTCAATGACATGTTTCACTTAATTGAATAAGTTCTTGAATTAATTGCTCAGGTTATTTTCAATTTGAAAAACTTCTTTGACTAGAAACTGACTACAAAAACGAGAAGAAATATGGGGAAAACATTCATTCGTTCGCTGGAATTCATGACTAACCTCCCTATTACTAAGTTCGATCCCAATTCATGCCGGAAAATCAACAAAGTTCATATTCGTGCTCAAAAAATTGAAGAAGAACCAAACAAATTGGTAGACATAAAAATCTTGTCTAACATGTCCGTTCCGCCAATCATAATAACATAGAGCATTAAGGATGGTTTTCCGAAATTAGGATTTTTATTGATTTAAAATAAAGAACGATAAATTTGTATTATTTTACTTTATTAACATAATCATATGTCTAAAACTGAAACTTTAGGAAACTAAAAAAACCGGATTAAAACTTAATTTATTTATTATCAATAATGTTTATCAAATAAAATGTTCTATAAAACAAGTATTTTTTGAAACATAATTGTTCTTACGTAATACAATTCATTGCATACAACAATTGTTGTTCATATGTATATAGATTAACTTATAAAAGATATTGTCTTGGTCTGACATCTTTCTTTATTATTCGCTTTCCAAATTTCTTTAAGTGGAGTTACTGAAAAAGTTGAAATAAAGTCTGATCCGAAAAACATCTGAAATTTAAATTTCAATTGATCAATTGCTCGAAGAAATTAGACTTTCAATTTCTGTTGAAGGTGCTTTTTTGACGAACGAGATTTAATTCAAATATTGTCCATTATTGAAGGTTTACATTATTTATAGAATGAAATGAAGATGAAAACTTTCAAAGTTTTCGTTACAAAAAATACATTTGAAAGTTTATCTGAAAATATCCGTAATATAAAACGAAAACATAAGAAAGAGAGGAGAAAGAAAGTAGAATATTGTATGAATAAAATAAAAAAATAATAAAATTTATTTCATCCAAATTCAATTAGAACACCAGAATTGTTGTTCGTTAAACTGCAGTTCATGGTTAACCATGGTTAATCTTTAGTCAAAAATACTATTCTCAATTACACAATCAATAGCCAACAAGAAATCAATAAAGTGTTATACCTATCGTATCCCTAGATGAAAGAAAGAAGCTGCATTAACTTTTTACTCTATTCTTACTAGGACATTTATATATCCATATATTATTAGTATATATGGTTATTCTTTTACATTCCCTACATATAGAAATTCCACTACTGTTTTGATTTTTGGAGTTCTTCTACGAGCAATTTTTTAGCGCTATAATAAGATAATCGATACAATCTCATAACCGTATACCGATACACCTCATCAAGGAATGAAAATACGTAGTGTAGATCGTACTTAAAGGTTAAAAAATTTAAACTAAATTGGAAAAAAAAATTTTATCAACTTATGAATTTCTTTATGTACTATTACCGTGTAAGATGGGAAAAAAGTTTGTTACAAAAAAATCGATTTTCATCGATTACACTGTACAACAAAAAAAAAGTAACTCAAAAATGAAACCTGTTTCTAGATCGGAATTTTCCGTAGATTACAAATATACTAACCAATTTTTTTGGGAGGTCGCAGTTTTTTCAGAAAAACCAATTTTCTAGTTCTGTG